>JAKOGI010002806.1:0-75000 GCA_029747015.1 Carnegiea gigantea
ATATATTATATATATATATATGTCTATATACATATACATATATATACATATATATATATATATATATATATATATATATATGTGTGTGTGTGTGTGTGTGTGTGTGTGTGTGTGCACGCAAAGACTAAACCTTCCATCCTAACTGATACTTTGAAACTCTCATTCTTGTTGCATTGCTCACGACTTCTCTATCTGTAGGAACAAATCAATGATGCAATCCTAAAAATTTGTAAGAGTGGAGTATGTTTGTGAAGATCGCAGCAGAAATTGCAAAATTTGAGTGATTGATTGTTGAAAATTAGTTTGTTCACTAGCACATTAATCCTAGGGTTTGAAAAATAAGAATTTACAAATGTAAATGTGATTGTTTTTGGAAATATTATTGTTTTGGTATATTGTGGTTTTTAGTATAGAAGTAAAACATCAGCTTAATTAGTTGTGTGATTTGGTTTTTGAAGTTTAATATGTGAATTTGGAAGGGTTGTAAACTCTAATGCCCTATTTTGGATGGGGCTTAATTTCCTGATTTCACTAATAATATGCAGAATATGTGATGATATGGCAATACTACTTGCTTACATATTTATGTAGATGATATTTTGATAGTGAGTCTTTCTTCCTATATGCGGGCGGGGAGTTGAATGAGGTGACAATGAATGCTCATTGTATGAGTGTTGAAGGCATTAAGGATATTGTAATTGAAATAGGTTACTCAGTGAAGAGAATTAAGATGATATACATGGGCAGGACAGATGTTGTATTTGAGGAGAGTTTAGTTGAACTTCAAAGCGATGACAATATTAGAGAGTTAATGAGATTGTGAGAGAGGCAACCCTGCGGATTTATTTATGGAGCACACTCATGCTTTTGATGATTAGTATGCTGTGGAAGATGTTGAAAATAAGGGTGAATTTGAGGACCACTTTTCTAATGATGACTTTGATGATTTAAACACATCTAATGTTGAGTTTGGCACTGATGGTGATGATCATGAAGAACTTGGAACAAAAGATGAAAACTCAAGGAAGGAGGAATTGAACAAAGAGTATAGTGTTAGTTAATCTTCAGACTGAGAAGGTTATCCAAGGGAAAGGGACTAGCAATGGCATAAGGGGAGAAAGGAGAACAAAATTATCAATATTTTGATAATACTGAGAGCCCTAGCAATGAGAGTGAATTTGAATATGAAGGTGATGGGGGAAAGGGGAGAGGCTTACTAAATCGAAAAGGTAAAGGGCTAAGTATTTAAGATACTAGGGCATCACTAACTTGAATGTGGACTTGTTTCTACAGATGTTGTATAAAGATAAGACGGAGGCTAAGGAGGTAATTGACAATTATAGGATTGTTAAAGAGTATCATTTGAAGTTGACTAAAAGTGATCTCACTAGAATATAGTGTCATTGCTTAGGAGATGGATGTTAGTGAAGGCTTTGGGTGTCAAATTGATAAATGCTTAACGTCTATATTATTTTAGGGCCATTTCCTCCATTTTTAGGAGAATTATGTGCTTTATGCTATGATTGATGCTCTTATTCTTGATTTATGCTTGCATATAGCTGTTTGATGTATTTTGCAGGATTTTAGGCCTTTCTACCCAACATTTGACCCTAGATGGGTATATTTTGACTCACCACAGATGCCCCTAAGTTGCTGTGCCCATGGAGCAAGAGAAGAACAGAACAATTTTGATTCTAGAAAGCACCACGGTCTGCCCGTGGTAGATGCCATAGACTATGGTGGAGGTGTAACTGCTAGCCTGTTCGTTTTCTCGCATTGTGTGAGTGAGATTGATTTAGTTTTTCTATAAATACCCATCCCTCAAGCAACAGAAAGAACCATCCCATCACTCTATTCTCCATATCATTCTACTTAGGATTAGAGTTTAGATTAGGGGGGGAGAGAGAGAGTGAGTTGAAGTGAAGATTTGTAAAGATTCCATCCCGGGTTTGCACGACAGTTCAAGCGTGTTCTTTAGCTGAGCATCTCCTCCCTCTTCTCTTCTCTTCTCTTTTCTCATTTTTATGTTTTGTATTTTGATTATCTTTGTTGTTTTGATTTTGGACTTATGCAAACATTTGTTAGTTTCATGATCTTATGTTGATATCATTTGGTACTTTCGAAATTGTTGGATTGTTTTATCAAATTCTAGAAGTCTATTGTCTTGTGAGAAACGTGATCACTTTCTTGCACGTTGTGAGTATTTGGATGAAGGACTGAAAGGTGAAATCTCAAATACTGGAATCCTAGGATTTGACTTGATTACGTGATGTCTTGAAAGAGAATTACGGATTGAGAAACCATAGATTTGATAATCGTGTGTTTAATAAACCTAAACTAATCAAGAATCCATGAAAATTGATGATTGATTTGATTTAGGCATTTCACTTTACCTTGAAAGAGGGTTGTGATAATTCAATTATCGTTTTTAAAACAACTATTAAAGGAAGAATTGCTTGATTGATACATGAATTAAGAGATTGCTAGTTTTGTATAAATCCTTGATCGATTATCCACTATGTTAGGTACTAGCTTAAATTAGTTTCAATATCAAACTTTGATTCGCTTAGCATATCTTGAGGGAACATAGCCTACATAGATCAATCTAGTCTCTATAGGATTGACCTTGATTGCTACAACGCCACCGTGCGCTTGTCGGCCTATCAAGTTTTTCGCACCGTTGCCGAGGACTAGCGTCGAATATTGGGTTTTTTCTGATAGGTTTGACTAAGTATTTTATTTTTCTTTGGAAAAAAAAACCTATAAAAAAAATTTTGAAAATTAACCAAAAAAAATAAAAAAAAACAATGGCAATTTTCCATTTCCTCCAATTCGAGCATGAATTATTTTGGAGGTATTTTAGGCGTTTAAATATTTTTCTTGCTCAATATGATTATTGCGTTGGTAAATGAAAAATTTTAGACATTGTTAATGAGGGTGTGAATAGTAAAATCTGTATTTTTTTAGAGTATTTGGGTTTTCATGTTAAAAATGTTGATGATGCAAGGTATTTGCTTGAGTGGATTGCTTGCGATTCATTTGAGTTTAAGAAAGCTAGTCATGTTTCTAGATATTCATTTCTTGATCCTTGCGCATTCTATTCTAGATCTTATTATGCTCCTTTTTCATGTAACTTGTGTAATTCTTCTAACCATGCTACCAATTCGTGTCCTTATTGTGCATGCTATGCTCAACCTAACTTCACCTATGGATAATATTGATGTTGTCCTATCCTTACATGATTCATCCTTCCCTTTAACTGAGTGCACGGGACTCAAGGTGGGTGAGCCATTTGGGTTTGATGCTAGGTTTGATGTTTCTGATGCATGTTTTGAGTCAGAAGATACTTTTGATAAGGTGCATGATTTGGTTGAGACTCCCTTGGAGGGGTTATATGATGTATTTATGCATGAGGCGTCTCCTAGCCTTGGTTGTGATAATATTGTTCTCCCCAATTCTCTTGATCATTCCCATATTTCACCTATGTATTTACAACCCACTTAGTCCCTTAAGTATTATCCTGATGAGCCCATTAATAATTTCCTAATTTGTGATGCTAATAATGATTTGGGCTATGAGAATAACATGTTTGATGTGCTTGGTGGGAATGCTAATAATTTTGTGTCCGTAGGTTACTTTAGAGGGTATGATCCCTCCATTGACCCTTATTGTGTATGCCTAGAAGATCTACCTAGAAAAATCACGTGGACTACATTCTTTAATTCTTTCTTTGATTTTTCTATGGGCTTTGATAAGGTTAAAAGGATACTTATACTCTTTGGTGTGATTTTAGCTATTGCCTCTTACCTTGTATTTTTTGAATTGTGGTCCCAGGAGTTTGATAAGCTCCTGCATGTGTTGACAATGTCCGATTTAAAGGGCTGAGTCTTGACATCGTGATGGAGTGGCTGATGCTCCATGTGCCTCGGTTATTACGAGGCCGCATAGCTTAGGTGCACTATGCACCTAACCTGGTGAGATTGTTTTCCTTTGTTCCCCCTTCTCTTACTCTATTTCCTTTGAATAATAAATCTTTATCTAAGCATGGGGGAAGGGTACTTTCTATGTTTTCTATTTCAGTTATTAGTTTGCATTCTTATTAGAGCATGTGGTTTTAGGTTTTCCTTTTGGTTTGCATTAGTGATTTGCATTTAGTTGATTTTTATGTTTGCATATAAGATTATATGTAGGGATGGCGTGATGGTTTGATATAACCTCCAATAATGTTTTTGTTTAGGCATAATAGCTTTCATGAGCTTGAGTATCTTTTGATGTGTAATCCCTTTTGGTGCTATAACCTTTTAAAGGTTTTGTGAATATTTCTTGTTTGACTCTTGTCTTGTTTAAGAACTTTTTTATCTCATAGAGTATTTGGCACTAATGTTGGTACATGAGAGTCATTTTATGAGCTTATTGTGACTTAGGTAGATTCCCATGAAATTTTGAGTCTTTTTAGACTAATTCTCATGTTTCTTTCATGTGTGTGACTCTTACATGTTGCATCTCCAGAACTTACCTAGATTCTTGTTCAAAACTACATTAGCATGTGCATATTTGATTATATGATAGAGGCATTTCTTTCTTTGGTTATTTTAGCCACATAGCCAAATAGCCTACCCTTATGTTACATGTTTATTCCCTTTACTAGCCCCTTTGAGCTTATATCCGTTTTTGTTGTGATCCCTTCATCATAACCCTTGGCCAAACACATATTCCTACCTTTACGACAAGTTTATGGAGCGTCACTTAATCTATGTAGTGGGTGATTTTGGGGATAATTACATTTAAAGTGGCTTTGGTATGTTGGTTTGTTGAGGGACTGATGATATTGAGCATTTGCTTTGGTCCCCTTTTGTTTGGGTTGTGTATGTGTGTGTGTGTGTGTGTGTGTGTGTGTATATATATATATATATATATATATTCGGTTGTGAGTTGATAGTGAGTGATCCTATGCCTTTCAATAATTGCAATTTTTATTTCATTGCACCAAAAAATTATGTTCAAGAAAAAGAAAAAAAAGGGAGATGAAGTCATCTTGTGAGAAGAAAAGCAAAGCAAAAAAAAAAGAAAAAAAAGTGAAAAAAACCAAAAAAAAAACCTCATTGATTGGCATTGGATATGTAAATAGCTTGTGTTTCTTCTTTGTCAACTCATTTTCTATGTAATTCATTGGGGTATGTTCATTGTATTGTTGGGATTTGGAGTGTTGGTAAACTTCACAGTTGGCTGGTGTTTTGTTGGTTGCTCCGTAGTCACTTGGCTAAGTAGCGCCAAATTGTCCCAAATTCATTTGTCCACTCCTTTCCCTTAACCCTTTTTAGCCCACATTACAACCCAAGTAAAGTCTTCTTGATTGTCTTGTGAACATTGCATTCTAAAGGTGGGGGATTTTAAGAGCCTTGTCAAGCCTATGATAGATTGCATCTTTGAAATGAGTTTTGAGTGAACCTATGCTATATTTTAAACACATGAGCGAGAGTGTTTCACATTTCCCAAAGTGAGGTTCTACCAGTCCATTTGGCTTTATTCAAGTCTCATGTACTTGTATGATATGCTTTGTGGTTCTTTTCACTACCAAAAATCAACAATTTTTCCACTGTAAATTCAGTAGGAAATAAGAAATATTCAGTGGGAAATGATCATTTCCCACTGTTTTCCCACTACAAATGCCAGTGGGAAAAAGTGAGGTGGGAAAAAGTCGTTTCCCACTGGTTGCACATACGGTGGGAAAATTTTCCACTGTTCCCCCACTGCTGCTCCGCGTAGGAGATTTTCCCACGAAGTGCACTTCAGTGGGAAAATTTCCCACTATAATTGAAACAGTGGGAAATTTCCCACTACCACCAATGCAATGGGAAATCTCCCACTGTAATAATGCAGTGGGAAATTTCTCACTGGGCCAGTGATAGTGGGAAATTTCCCAGTGCAGTCAGAACAGGGAAAAATAGTAAAAAATTTCATGATTAGATTTACAATAGGAAAACAGTGGGAAAAAATCAACAACAATTTAATCAAAAATTTGTATAAATGGGCACATGTACATACACCTGTTAACGTAATACTAAACAATACATCATATATGCACCTGTCAAATAAAAACACATGTACTGTAAATATCACCGGTACATTAATCACATTCGAATGTACCAACCAACAGGTTCCTTCACGATTGTACTAAGCTTGCTTACATTACAAAATAGAGTCCCAACTAACAAAATAGGCCATTCAAACCCAAATATCATATGAGTACCAAATAACACATAACCCAAATAGAGTGCCAAACAACAAATTGCTAACTTTTAGAGATGCATATGAGTATCAAAATTTACAAACATTGATCCAACCATCAAAAGAAGGTTCACTTGGATGCACAAAATAGGCCTTCAAACACAAATATCATTCATCCGCACCACCACCACCATCACCGCCATCATCATCATTCTCATCTTCCCCACCATCCTCACTCTTACTCAATGAATTTATCACCGGTATAGGTGGGGGGAGATTAGGAAGGATGGTCTTCATAAGGGAGTGCCATTAAACCATTTGTGCTTGTATATCTTAAGTTGCCTTGGCATATTTGTGAACCTTCTTAGTTTGTTTCTTGCTTTTAGCTTGCCCCAAAGTTAGTTTTGCTTGGACATCATCCAAAACCTTCTTTTGACTTCTAACTCAATCTTTTGCCTTTTGTTTTCATCAACTAAAGTAGCAAATGTATTTGTGTAAGCCTTACCACGATTTTAGATGGAACATAGGCCTTGAGAGTTTGTGTAATTGTCTCTTTCTTGTCCAAACCCGCAAAGACGACCCTGCTTTGCCAAACCATTCGCATCAATCCAAATTTTCATTTGCTTATAATAAGAAGGTTCACTTAGGGTCGATGGGGTGGAACCATCAAATGTAGCTTGAGTTGATTGAGTTGCTTGAGTCTCAGAGAGCTTTGGTGCATACTTCTCCTAACAAAGTGTTTCATTTACAAATTAGTTGTACATAACAAATAGTATAATGAGCTTAAATATAAATATACGAAGCAACTTACATAAGTGGCTTTTGATTTGTCATCCACACATTGGCTACCTTTGGTTTGATGTACGCGAAGATATAACTTGCTCACAATGGGAGTCTTGCCTATCAATCTTTTGACACATATGATGAACTATGATTAGGTAATATTATTAATTTTCAACACACAGACGTAAAAGAAAAATGAAATAAAGAGAGCTAAAATAAAATAGTCATGGCAAACGTAGGCAAAATGTGAGAATGGCATTTCCTATATTGTCTTACTTCCAACAAACATAGCAAAACATAAGCAAATAACATATCATAAGTGTAACACCCCCACCCGCTAGGGCTGGTGATGTTAACGGTTTCTTACTTCTTCCTACTTAACTTCTAGGGCAAAACGGATAGAGTTTTCTCTGAAAACTGGCCATTTCCCAGGCTAAAAGCCTTACAATAAATCCCTGCACTGAATAGAAGTATATAAAATTCTAAAATAAGCTCAACGGCTACACGTCAGAGTTCACAACTCTACGGGTCACTTGCCCGGAGTATGCCAACTAATAAAGTTCATAATAATGAAGGAAATAAAAGCCTAATGGCATCCGGACATACGATAAAGCCTAACGACATGAAGGGGAAGGGTTCACACGTACCACATTCAAACACTTCACAATTCAACTTGGTAGAATCTACCAATAAGCCACACATGTCCTCGCAATCTAGACGATTACGATCAATCACAACTCAGGCATCCTCCTCACACAACACCAACCACAAAGAACCTTAAAAGCACTCAGTAGTTCAACCTCAAGCCCTCCAACTACCAACTTGATTTTAGTTTCGTAACTATAACATGCCATCATAAGAATCATAAAGAATGTGTAATAGCAACATATAAACATTAAAGCACGTTACCATCTTCTTATTATGCATATTAATCGGAATGGAACCACCAGTATGAACAGAAGAACCAACACGCGTTGTTGAGGCATGATTCATTTTTGCAACATCACTCTTTTTCTTGAAAGTATCTGAATTCCAATATGCCCATAGCTTTTTCAAAATAGCTTCATCTAACCATTGCGGACGCTTATTAGGTTTCTTTCGAACTTCTTTAAATGTACCTTTTAGTGTTTCACTACCACAAAACTCAAAGCATTGTCTTATCTCCACTTCATGATGCTCCTCCCACCAATAGTATTTCTAAAATACATCATATAATATTATTAGAATGTGCAAACCATGACATAGGGTATTAAGTTTCAATCATAAATTAGAGATGAAAAGTTGCAACTCCAAAGAAAATTGTAAGTTACTTGCCTTGAGTTCATTAAACCATATATCACGAACTGATTGAGGAATCTTCCCCTATGAAGGATACGCAGCATCATATTTCCCCTCATAAATTTCAGTGATTTTTCGAACGACTTTCCCATGAAACTCTGGGAAAAACAATCTAAAAAAAAAAGACATTTATTATAAAACGTAAGACTATGACATCAAAATTTATTTAAATGAAACTCAAGTTTTATAGTAATCTTACCCTTTTTCATCTGGCCAAATCTAAGTCTTTCCTCTTCGTTTACTATTCACTTCAGTTGAATAATCAAGATTTGGAGGATTTTCTAATTGTATGGCAGAAGAAATACTATGACAAGCATCCATATCAAGTTGTAGTGATTGCTCAGAGTTAAAAACTGGAATTTGGATTCTAGGGGATGAAAAAGGGCTACCATCTGGATTAGGAAGGGGAAAAGTACGGTTAGGAATTGAGGTTGTGCCAAGGGTAGGGCTAGGACTGGCGCTGGTGCTTGGTGTAGTATTTGAAGGTGTTGATCTAGAATTCATGAGGCGGATAAGTCTACGACCTCTTTTAGCTAAACCTTTACTTGAAGTTGACCCTGGCATTATAACTTAAAAAAATATATGCAAGTTCATTCACACGTACTATAGTAAACATAACAATATTCAAATTAGAGAAATTAAATGACAACTGCATTCAAATTGTAATTAGACATAATTGTCACAGGTATTCATAGATAGAATAAGAAATTAACAATCGAAGTCAACAGCATAAATTACACAAACTTAACATAAAAACATTACTCGTCATCTGAATCTGGATCATCGTCTTCATCCTCACTATCATCCAAACACATATCACCAACACCTAATTCCTCATCTTCATCACCAATGAAATCCTCAAACTCCTCATCCTCCACCTCCTCGTCTTCCTCCTCCTCTTCATCGTTCTCCTCCTCTTCTCTTGTTTCACTCACATCAAGTACATTAAGATCAATATCTTTATAGTGTCCAACATCATATCGCAAGTTTTGAATAGATACATCATGGTCTGCCATAACATTAACGTTAGACATGTTATCCTCTTGATATGCAACTGGCAACATGTATTGGTTATCCACTCTAGATCATGGCTTGGTTTTAATCACAACCTACCAAGGTAATTTGTCCCTTGTTTTTTGTGGATAAGACATGCAATACACTTGGGTCGCAACATAAGCTAATATGAAAGGATTATATTTTCTATGTCGCCTATCACGTCGAATCTCTACTATTCTATAGCTTTTATTCACCCTCATGCCACGATTTGGAGTCGGATCAAACCAGTCACAGTTAAACAACACACATTTCTTAAGAGGTTCACCTAGATATTCTATTTTAATTACCTCTCTAAGAATACCATAATATTCACTTTCAAACTCCCCTTCTCCTGTTCCAGTGATACAAATTCCATAATTCATTGTGGTTCTCCCCTGACTCCATTCGTGAGTGTGAAATTTGTAGCCATTAACAAAGTAAATATGATATGCGTTCATGACTCATTTAGGGCCCATAGCTATTTGGCATAAGTAAGGATAATACTTCACTCTCTTTAACCTATATCACAAAAGAAACCACAGTTAATCCCTATCAAAAGCAATACTTTTCATATGAACTACTATTATATATTATATTGGAAACTTACATTGTCTCTAAACCATGGTAGAAATTCATTTGCAATCATCCCATCTAAAAGCTCATCAGGTAAAAATGAGCTTGCACATCCTCGTTTTTGATGTTTAAAAAACCTGCATTTTTAGTGATATGATTAACTTCCACGTAAAAGTCAAACTATAAGGAAATAGTTTTCCTAATAGACTTTAGTAGTGCATATCACTCACTCTATATAAGGTTCAACCTCCACACAATTTAACAAGATATGCAAGTGGGCAGCCTTATATTCTTGTTCATTTAAGTACCGCTTTCTCGGCTTCCCTGCCGAACGACCTTGTAGTTCGAAAATGGATAGCACTGGTTCAACACCTTCATCATGGAGTTCGTATTCATTTCATCTACATCTGGTCCTCATAGATGGCACATGAGACTCAAAATAATATGAACAAAAATGAGTTGTCTCCATGTATAAATGCGCCTCACATATAGAGCCTTCAACACGAGCCTTATTCTTTACGATTTTCTTAAGCTTTCCAAGAAATCTGTAATAAGATGTGTCAATAAAGTACCTAGACAAATGCATATAGTTCAACACAAGCCTTGAAATATAGAGTGCAACTATTATGACAAGAGTCTATTTTCATGACACTGAGACCAAGTTTTTTCACCAACTTCTTAGCGTCGGAGAAGTTAAAAGGAACGAAGTTGTTGGGGGGGGGGATGCCTCTTTTATGAGTTTAGCTATTTCATCAAAACAACTTTAAGACATATTATAATCAGATTTAATACTCATCATTCTCAGAGCAAGAGACAACTCAGTGCGATTATTACATCCAGGACATAAGGGTTGTTGAGCTGCATTAAGTTTGTCATAAAACCTCTGGGCACTTTGATTTGGAGGCTCGTACTCATTTTCTTGACGTACTTCCATAATATCATCGACCATCATTTGTAATCTATCAACCCCATTATAATCATCATGCTTTACATCCATGCTACAAGAACTATGATGCATGTTCACCCCAACATTTGGTTCAACCTCTCCATGTGAAGTCCAATACCAATAAGCATTTATGAAACCCCTCTTGTAAAGATGGACTTTGACATCTTCTGGTATTAGATACTTTTTATTCTTACATTTAGAGCAGGGACGCCTATATTTACCCTCCCTTAAATATATTGGTTGAAGCCTTGCAAAAGCATCAAACTCTTCTACCCTTCTAATAAAGTCATGAGTACACCCTCTACGACCCAAAATAAGTCTATTTGTCATCCATATACGATGTGTAGGAATTTTTGTATCCTGTGTGATAAGATTAATCATCATACATCAATCCCAGCAAAATAATGCTAACAAAAGCCATAAAATAATGCTAACAAAAGGCACAACATGTAATTTGTTAAGCTCAACTATCTCTCAGATCAATTTGCGCACATTACAGTGACAATGAAAATATATTCATGAAATGCCAAACTACCTTTCAATTATTTTGATATTTTGTAACAAATGTTAAAACTGCTTACTCTCACTATGTACAACCAAATTTAGCTTGTGAGAAGAAAATGCTCACTGTGAACTTAGAAATTGCCAGAAAAAGAAGAAATACCAAACCCTGGTCAAATAGGTGAAAATGTGAAACCTCTGTGCAGATCACTTCACAATCGCAAAAGTCAAACCTATATTTGACTTCAATAAGAAAATAGAAGGAATAGGAATAATAAATGTACTTGTAACTTTTCTTTCTCTTCATTCTATAAATACTTTCATTATGTGGAAATATTGCCTTGTTTCATTTTGTGTGAAAAAATTTTGAACTTCTTACTTCTCACCTTAGGATACTTATATTGCCAATGGAATAATAATTAATGAATACTTGAAGATAACTGTAAGCATATAACTAATCATAGGAGTAAAAAATCAAAGAAGTAACACGACATGGAAGAACAAATGAATATTTAGAGATACGTTAAAACATGCATCACTAAGATTCCTTAAAACACATCACTAGAAAAGCAACAAATTAACCATAATATATGTTCAAAGTTGAAAAGGGTAACCTGTAGAAGCCTTACTAAAAGAACACTAGCCTTAGGAATAGCTCCATCGCTCAAGATAACGTCAACATAACAATGAACCTGCATACATGGCACCTCATTTCAGCAAAATAAAATAATTTTCAATAGTTGAGAATAACTATGGCCACTTTTTATAAGCATTGAAAAATTTTAACTATTTCGTTTTCTTTTTTTTTTTTCTTCGATTGACCGTTATCCCATTAAAGCTCAAAGTAGCGTATCCATTAAAGCTCAAAGTCTTACTTAAAAGAGATAACCTATTGTTAGCGATGAGTTGAACTTGTTACTTCTCACCTTAGGATACTTATATTGCCAATGGAATAATAATTAATGAATACTTGAAGATAACTGTAAGCATATAACTACTCATAGGTGCCTAAATTGAAATAAAAAATCAAAGAAGTAACACGAGATGGAAGAACAAATAAATACTTAGATATATGTTAAAACATGTAATATGCCACATTTTGTTTTAATAGTTCAAACTAGTAGTTAAAAAATTAGCAATTATTGAAATGAGGAACAACTAGGGTTGAGATTGTTAGCAAGGACTACTTGTCATTATTTACTTACTTTGAACCTGCATATCCATCTTAATTAAAAATTATGTAGTGGTTAAGAGTTGAACGATATTCATGACAGCGACTTTAGTAATAATTATACCTGTAATATTGAATGACGCGCATTATGATAAGAGTTGAATAGTTTGCATTAGCATAAAGTTAGATGAAACTTTAATAATAATATATATATTTGTAGATGACGAAATCATATCAACTAATTCAACCCTAAATTCATTAATTGTTTTTATGTTATGCTTATCATAGAACTCAACATTGAGTATTCCCCCAGAAGTTGCCCACCTAACTGTAATTAGCATTCCTTTTCTTTATAAGTAGAGAGTGCAAGACGAAATAATAGCGTAGAATGTCGAAAATTGAAGGAATCTTTCTTCTCATTCAAATACGCATATTATTAAATTCTAGTATTTGGATATCCCAAATAGCAGACATCCTCAAAAATGCAATACTACCAAATCATGATGATTTTACGTGCTTTTTAACAAATATTAGGCTCACCTGTTCATACAACTATAGGCCTTGACCTCAACTGCTGAAATTATCCTAATGCTTGTATTTCTTTCTTCTTTTTTTTTGGTTGTAAGTTAGCATAGTTTTACTAGTAGTGGTTGGGACTAGTTAGTAGCTAGCTAGAGGCACCCAGAAGCGGTCGCCAAGGTTAGAGATAGTGGATAGAGTTACCAGAAATTAGGAGCAATTAGCTCCTAATGTATCCTAAGCAATATGCCATATTTTGTTTCCTTCATTATCCTGCATTAGGTTTTTCTTTACAGGATAAATTTCATTAAAATTGTAATTTTTTGTTAATTTAAAAATAACAATCATTTTTGTTATCAATTATTTTTGTTGTCATTGAAAAAATTGGTTATTTTAATTTTTTGTAAGAATATATTTAATACTATTAATTATATTGCCCAATTATACGCGTGCACAATGATTCGGACATAAGAATTCAGATGCATTTCACTATTATATGGAAAAAGTGGCTTAGGATATGTTATAGTAGAATTTTATAATTTAGATATTTCTCCAATTTGGGGTATGTTTTTCATTTTTATTTCTACTGGCCTTCAGTAGACTAGCTAATAAGATTGGGAATCAAACTTATGAATAACGGACGAAGTGTCTTAAGTTAGGCTTAATTAACCACCATTTCTCCACAAAAGAGAAAATGTATATCCCAAAACTTTAAAATTTAGCATAGCCAACTTTATGTTAAGCGTAGCCATATAATCTTAGGGTATACTAAAGCAATGTTCACACAATTAACATAGGTTTAAGCTACACTACATGAAAATAAAGAGGTAGGATGAAAGACAGTAGTAAAACCTCTACTTTGTAGCGTTACATTCAAACAAATTAGGCATAGAAAAAAAAGGGGAAATCAACCAGCAAAGATCATTTGGTAAGTTTTGTAATCATAGCCAAATAATTCATAAACAACAATGGGCAACATAACCCTATTTTTTCTGGGACTTTCAAGGTTCATCTTTTCATCTACTAGACTAATCAAGGAAGATATTCAAATTGAGTAGAAATTAAATAGCCCATTAGCTATTTTGTATCTAGAATTTTGAAGTATTCGCGCTCATCAATCAAGTAATTGAATTTTTTGGATAATATGTTGGGTAAAATCCAAGAAAACAAAAAAGTCAAACATAAACCGTAAACAACCATTAACCACAAACCTAATTCTTCCTCTAGTACAAAACAAAATGTAATAGGTGAGCTGTGCAGGGTTTATATCAAAGTTGTGATCATCGTGCAATAGCAAATCTAATGAGACCACTCATAACACCAAAAACTCAATGACATTTTAACGACAAACCATGGCTAAAGATTCATGTATCCATCCTACAGAATGTATAGATGAAAACTAATATAGATTTGCTATCTATTCACCCCATGGAGTAATACAAGGACAATATGTTCTAATGACAATAGCTTTATTTAGTGTATAACCTTCAAACTAAACTATAAATATGGAAACACAAAAAGGGGGTGGTGGAGTACGAGAGCAAATGGGAATCTATAAAATCAGTAATGAAGACTATTTTCACCTTTAGGTTACCCATCATCTCAACCATCAAATTATGCAACACTTTGACACCTATCGGAGGTGCTGCGCTAATGAGATGGAATTAGGGTCAAGAAATAGCTCGCCTAGCCTAGCCTAGCCTATGGGTAGTAAAGATATGTCGTATCTCAGGACATGGCTCGGGTTCGTGAATCAAAACCACCAACTCTATAATTACAACACATCTATTTGAAATCAATTTTCTATTTAATCATGCTCAATATCACATCAAACATGGGACAAATTAGGAGTAGAAAACATACAAAATCCCATATTATCACCCAAAATTCATACTAAGTATAATGGCTTTTGTATAGTTAAACAAAATTGAAGCAACATTGATAATATATATTCAAACATCACACCAGTTAAACTATATCAGAGAAACAGAGAAGAGATTTATTAAGATGAGCCCGTGAATGCGTGAACCATAGCACCGGCCGGCCACCTAGTAGCCACCAAGCACAGAGAAGCCCACCACAGAACAGAGCCAATGACTAGCCACCGAGCACAGAGAAGCCCGCTACAGAACAAAGCCAATGACTCCAGCAACAGCACCGACGACCTCGAACCAGCAACAGCACCGGCAACCTCCAACCGGCAACAGCACCGACGACCTCCAACCGGTAATAACACCGACGACCTCCAACCTGCAACAGCACCGACACCTCCAACTACCAGAAGAGATTTACTAAGATGACTCGAGCAATAAGAACGACCCCAGCAATCGCATACGGCGCCAACCAGTGACCTCCAACTAGCAGCCATGGGGGTTGGGGTGGCGAACACGGCTGCAATTTGGTAGGGTTAGGGCTTGAGCGAAAATGGAGGGGGGTTGTGAGTAAGCGATGTTCAAGTTTGCCCCAAAGCTTTTGGCCCTCTTTTTTTTTTTTGACAATTAAAGTCAGCCATTTTGTTTCAAAAAACATAAAAACAAGTTCTGGCCGTGGTGTTTGAGTTGGGGGGTGTTTGAGTTGGGAGGAAATTAAAATTTAACTTTGAGAATGGGTGGGACTTTACAGTTGAGATAAAAGAAGTAGTTAAAATAATATGGGGGTGGAAAATCTTTAAAAAAATTTAATTTAGTGGAAAGTTAGTAGGAAATAAGACTTAAAAAAATATAAATAATAATTTATATATTAAATAGTGGGAGTTTAGTGGGAATTTAGTGGGAAATTTTCCACTACAATTAAATCAATAGAAAAACAGTGGGAAATATAATGTAGTAGGAAAACAGTAGTAAATTTACTACTGTAATTTTTTAGTAGGAAAGTACAGTGGGGAATTCGATGATTTTTGGTAGTTAGGGGTGACCAAGTTTGATATCGAGCTTGTGGTCTTATACTTCTTCGAAAACCTTCTCCTCCTGATTTTGAAATGTTTTGTGCACTATTTGGGGTTGTCGTTAATTGATATTCTTGCTTGTGGTGTGCTATGCCTTGCCTACTTTAGAGAGGTTATTCTATTTTGAGTCTTAAGAAGCATTTCCCTTTGTCGGTTTTATTTAGTATTTGCTTGAGGACAAGTAAATGTTTAAGCATGGGGGAGTTTGATAAGTGCTTAATGTATATGTTATTTTAGGGTCATTTTCCTCCATTTTTATGAGAATTATGTGCTTTATGCTATGATTTATACTCTTATTCTCGATTTATACTTGGGTATAGCTGTTTGATGTATTTTGCAGGATTTTAGGCCTTTCTACCCAGCATTTGACCCAAGATGAGTATATTTTGACTTACCATGAATGCCCCTAAGTTGCTGTGCCCGTGGAGCAAGAGAAGAACAGAACAATTTTGATTTTGGAGAGCACCACCGTCTGCCCGTGGTAGATGCCATGGACCGTGGTGGAGGTGTAACCGCTAGCCTATTCATTTTCTCACATTGTGTGGCGGAGATTGATTTGGTTTACCTATAAATACCCATCCCTCAAGCATTAGAAAGAACCATCCCATTATTGTATTCTCCATATCATTCTACTCAGGATTAGAGTTTAGATTAGGGAGGGAGAGAGAGTCAGTTGAAGTGAAGATTTGCAAGGATTCCATCCCAAATCTGCACGACGATTCAAGCGCGTTTTTTGTCTGAGTATCTCCTCCTTCTTCTCTTCTCTTCTATTTTCTCATTTTTATGTTTTACATTTTAATTATCTTTGTTGTTTTGATTTTGGATTTATGCAAACATTCATTAGTTTCTTGATCTTGTGTTGATATCATTTGGTACTTTCGGAATTGCTGGATTGAATTATCGAATTCTAGAAGTTTATTGTCTTGTGAGAAACTTCATCACTTTTTTGCATGTTGCGGGTATTTGGATGAAGGATTGAAAGATGAAATCTCAAACACTGGAATACTATGATCTGACTTAATTGCGTGATGTCTTGAAAGAGAATTACGGATTGAGAAACCATAGATTTGATAATCGTGTGCCTAATGAACCTAAACTAATCGAGAATCCATGAAAATTGATGATTGATTTAATTTAGGCATTTCACTTCACCTTGAAAGAGGGTTGTGATAATTCGATTATCGGTTTTAAAACAACCATTAAAGGAAGAAGTGCTTGATTGATACATGAATTGGGAGATTTCTAGTTTTGTATAAATCCTCGATCGATTAACTACTATGTTAGATACTAGATTAAATTAGTTTCAATATCAAGTTTTGATTCGCTTAGCATATCTTGAGGGAACATAGCCTAAATAGATCAACTTAGTCTCTGTGGGATCGACCTTGATTGCTGCAACGCCACCGTGCGCTTGTGGCCGTATCAAGTTTTTGGCCAAAACTTGATCATACTACCGCAAGCGCACGGATAGTTGTAGTATGGATGAAAGATATCGTTCCTCAGGACTAATTGTAACTTGCTGAGTCTTGCCTGTCAGAATGTGCTAAGTAACATTTTGGTTCAATTGGATTCGATTTAACAATAGCAAATAAATTTTTCTAAATCAATAAGGGAAAAACGAATAGGAATTCTCGTAGTTGTGAAAGGAAATTGGATCAAAAATAATAAACATGTGCTTTCTTCTAATTGGTTAAATTCGAGAAATTGTAATCTCTTCAAAAACTCAGTCTGTTCTTTCAAAATCAACTAAATTTGCCTAAACTAAGCAAAAGTTGTTCTTTTAAACTAATTTGCCTTAATTCAAATTCGATGTCTTCGATTACTTACTAGCCCTCTTAACATAATAATCTCTCTTTCAAGACATAATTACATTACGTCTAATCAAGCAGTCTAACAACCAAATGTCACCTTTTAATTTTTCACTCAATTGTTTCAAGAGTGCAAACAAATTTTAGCCAAAAATCAACTCACAACAATCCAAGCAATTGACAAAATGAAATCAAAACCAATCATGAAAATAAGCACAATTGTATAGATTAAAATATGATCCAATAACACTTCCACAAACTACTAAATCCCTAGACTAAAGAAAACTACTCAGACATGATAAAAGATTAACAAACTAACCAACGATTGATGAAATCTGAGCGAAAAGAGGATTAACTGAGATGGCCTTCAACCAAGGGCTTCAGAACCGCCTTAAGAACAAACTCTCACACTCAAGACTCACACTAACACAATAACTAAACTAAAAACTACAAAATTTGAGAAAAAAACCAAAGCACCAATCTATGGTACTCTATACTTTTGCTTTGCTCGGAATGATCTTGGATGCTCTCTACTGCTGTAGAACGTAGCTTTTTATAGAGAGGCTCAATCAATCTCAGCCACACAGCCAAGGGAAAATGAAGAAGCAGCAGTTACAGGCTCACCAAGGTCCGTGGGGTGCACCATGGTCCGACCGTGGTCTGTGCTGGAACGAATTTTTGCTCATTCTTTACTCTACGGGCATGGCATAACATGGATGACCGTGAGGAGGTCAAAATACAGCCATTGAAGGGCAAATGCTGGGTAATAAGGCTAAAAATTCTACAAAACACATCAAACAACTATACCCAAGCATAAATCGAGAATAGGAGAGTAAATAACAACTTATAGCACAATATTCTCCTAAAAACGACACAAAATAGCCCTCAAATAATATACATATTAAGCACTTATCAAACTCCCCCATGTTTAAACTATTGCTTGTCCTCAAGAAATGCCAAGATTAAAAGTATACACAGTCCCCTTAGGATAGATATAGGTAATATTCAAATAGCAAAGCTAATCTAAAGATAGCCCAAAAAGATACAAAAAATCATTAACAAACAGAATAGGGAATGAAATTTTCGAAAATCTTTTTAATAGACAAAATGTCAAACTTGAAAGCAATCTCCCCCAAATTATCAAATATAATCATTCAACATATGGAACAAGCAAAACTAGTAAGGCTGGTAGAACCTCACTATAGTTATGTGGCACTCAGCAGTAATGTGTTTGAAATGTATATATTCATGAAGGTTCTCTCAAATCTCAACCTTAGACGCAGGTCTACCATAAGCTTGATAAGATTCTTAAATTCTCCATCACTAAAAATAAAAACACATTAGACAATCATGAGGACTTTAATAGGGTTATAACGGGGCTAAGGATAAAGGTAAGAGGGGAACAAATATTTTTAGAAATGAGGAGCTATAAGCCAAAGACTAAGAGATAAACAATTCCAATGCATCAAACAACATCCTTCTTAAACCTTATCAATTCAGAATGAATCCCCAAATGAAGAGAGAAAGAGTCAAAAATCACAAATAACTTACATTCCCAACAAGGCTAACCGCTTTCTTTGATTTTTTCCGGTTCTCTTTTCATTTTTTTTCCGAAATGTTTTTCTTTTTTTGAGGTTTTTTTCGTAAACACTTATTACTATTTTTTTCAAAAGGGATAGCCAAGAGGGAAATCCATAACGAACTTTAAATTCCAACTCTTCTCTAAATTTTGTACAATAAAACAAGGGATTAATAAGTATCTCACAACCCTACACCAAACAACCCAATTACACCACAAGATATCATTCCATCTTACTAACACCTTGTCAAATTTGATACAAATGAATAGAACACTCCTCTAGCCTTGGCTTAAAGGTAAAACAAGTATTTGACCATGGATTATAATAGGAGGTTCAAATCAAAAAAAATAGATACAGGCTCAAAGGGGCTAACAAAGGATACAATACATAACCAGGGTGGCTATTTGGCCGTGGGGTTTAAACAAATCAAAGAAAGAATTGCCTCAATCATATTGCCTAAATGCATATGCAAAATGTGATCTTGAATGAAAATCTAAGCAAGTTCTAGTGAAATGATATCAAGGAAGAGTCACACATGAAAGCAATATGAGACTAATAATGATAAACAGTCACTAAAGGCTCAAAGTCTCACGAGACATCTACCAAGGTCAAAACTAGCTCACTAGTAAACACATGTCAAAATCTTGTAAAGACTCATGGGGAAAATCATTTCGCATTCAACGTGTGGTTAAAACATGAAATTCTTTTTGAAAGCTCATTTGTAAACATTTTACGTACAATTTGGGCGAATCAAAGGATCAAACTAAACCAAAGAAAGCTACCAAATCTGTAGAGATCATTATCGGAGGATTTTTTGTCCTTTTTTTCCGATAGTTTCCCTTTATATGCATGCTCCTACAAACAATGCATAAAATGCAAAATAAACTAATAAAAGAAAGAAACTAAAATGCAACCTAGAAGAAAACTAAATGCACTTCTAAAACAAAACTAAAACAACCAGAAACTACAAAAACTACCACTGAAAACATATACAAAGCAAAAACAGACCAAACAGAAACAGGCATCAGATGCCAAATATAATTACTAACTCCCCCATGCTTGAATCACACATTGCCCTCAATGCGGGCATATAATAAAAAGGGAAGGGGAGTACCATAAAACAATATCAGAGAGGAGGAGGTGGAGGAGGATGGGGTGGTTGGCCATAGGAGATATGTCAATCTCGCCAGGTCTCTAGACATGCCCTATAGTCTTAAAAATATTGGGTCTGCGAAGCAAGTAGCCCACGAAAACTCATCGAGGTGCTCTTGGACAAAGTCCCAAAGAGCGGCATTCTCAGAAGCAACAAACTATCGGAGGAAAACTTGCTCCTCTTGAATAGACCTAAGGTGTCTTGGAGGTCAGAATAGTCAAGTAGGGGTGGTTGAGAGAAAAAACTAGGTCTTGCTTGACTAGATTGAGGGGCTGGTTGGTGGGGTGCAGGTCGAACAACCTCCTCATCACCATATACCCAATAAAGGCTACCTTGGTGAAGAAGGGTGGTGCGATCAACATTAGGAAGCAGCAAAACTTGGTCCCTGGGGTAAATCCAACACTAACGGCCAACCTCAACTTTATAAAAGTTCATAATCTCAAAAGTAACTTGATCAAGCCACTCGGACCCAGAAACTCTACCCTCAGGATTGCGCTCAATATCTAAGAATCTAGCAGTAGTAGTTATTATCCCACCAATGACTATCCTACCTTTAGTGTTAACAACAGCACTCTGTAATAGCCTAGCTAAGAATGAACCTGGGTCAAGCCGGTCTCCATCAAGCATGCAGGATAGAAAATACTACTCAGAAAGTCTCAGGACATTCAGACTATTATCCCGAGCAAACAAAGAACAAGCCAAGATACGCTGAGCTACTCTAATGCAGGGATTTCTAATATGCATACATTTTGACGAACTAGTACTATACCTAACACTTCCCAAAAGTTCACCCTAAAATGCATTCAAGTTGAATTCGCGGGGGACTTGACGGTGCGATAAGTCCATGCTAGGAGAAAAACTGAAAATACTGTTGAAGGTACCTAAATTCAGTTCATACAATTGTCCCTACAAATAAAACGATATATATCCGGCTTGACATTAAGGCCCTCTAGTGACCTCGACGTGGAGTGTACTAAGGAATTCTAAGGTCAGATCCCTATATGTATGCTCTTTAATTTCTAAAAAGTAGCCCATACCACCTCTGGCAAACAACCAACGAATATCATCCAAAATTCCCTACTGGGCTAACAAATCCTCATCATAATATCTAGTTGCTACAACCATACGTTCATTCAAGTAATTGTACCTAGCAACATGATCAGGATGCATTAAACCAAGGGGGTGAGAATGTTACCTCTAGCACACGCAATGGTTGATGTTCGGGATGTTATTTGAGATCAGGGTGGTGCTTGACTTGAAGAACCGACCTCCTTGGTGCTCTTTGGTCTCTTGTTTGGTGCCATTATTACAAACTTGAAACAAAAACAAAACTAAAACCAAAGTAAGAACTGAAACCTAGAAAATTGAAGAAATTAAACAAAAATGTGAAAAATAAGAGAGAGAAAAGGATAGGTATGGTAGATGAGTGAAGGTGAGATGAATTTGAAGTAAAAGAAGAAGAAAGAGATGGATTTTAAGGAGAAAGGTGAAAAATTGAGTGAAGGGAATGGATTTGGTGTGAAAATGATTGGAAATGGTGAAGAAATGAGGGGAGATTAGTGAGATTTGGTTATGGAGTTTAGAGAGGAAAATGGGGGTAGAGAGAGATTATGTTGAGAGGTTGAAGAAGAAAGGGGGGAAGTGAAAACCTAGACCGCAACCAGTAGCAGACCACCACCGGCTGTGGGACTCACCACGGACCATCTGTGGTGTCTGCTAGCAGTCGATTTTTTATTGACTTTTCTGGGTTGGCTCCCCACGGCGGTATTTCGGGGGTACTGACCGTGGTGCCAACACTTTATTCATATATTTTTTCCCTTTTTTTATTTTTTATTTTTTCGCATATTTAACTATAAAAATTAATAAAAATCAAACCTATAAAAAGGAAAAAAGGAAAGAAAGCTTGGGTTGTCTCCCAAGAAGCGCTCTTTTAAGATCAAGAGCTTGACCCTCATTTTAGGCTTGGTCCGGATCAGATGGTGTATAGATATTGGCTTTGCCCCAGACCACAAAATCAAACTTATTCAGTTGAAGGTACCATCTTAAAAGTTTTGGCTACAGGTCCTTCATCTTTATAACTTGGTGCCATAACGCACTATCTTCATACAAAACAAATTGCTCTTATGGCCATCGGATGGGCTATCATCAAATCATTCAAACCCTACATCAAAATCTGCATTAAAACCTTCCACATGGGGCATAGAGAGAATAGTTTGTGCAAACCTATAGTAATCACTTATTCAAGACTCATTAAAAATAGGGGCCTCAACCTCGGGCTTGTTTGGTGGCATAGAAGCAGCAAACTCCACCTTAACATACCCTTGGTTGGGGTCCTTATGTGAAATCCAGTCAGAATCAGGAGGATGTTCACAATTTCAGACATCCTCCATATCAATCTCAGGGGAAAGGAGTAATGCATCCACTATAGAAGAATGAGGAGAAACCATGTCCTCCTTCTTATAACTAAACATAGTAAAGCATCCTTCCACCTCAAAAGATACCCGACCCTCTCTTACATCGATGTGGCAACCAGCTGTCGCCAAAATGGGCCGACCTAGGATAATTTGAGGATCATCAGTTTCAGGCATATCAACTATAATGAAGTCCTCCAATACCAAATGTCTCCTATATTGACCGACACATTATCCAACTTTCCTATAGGTCACATCACAGAACCATCAGCCAATCATAGGGAGAAGGGTGCGGCTAGTAATGATCCTAGGTGCAGCTTATGAAACAAATAATAGGGCATTATACTGACATTTGCACCTAGATCACATAGACCTCTCTCAATTTATACCTTTCCTACAATGCAGGGGATAGAAAAACTACCTGAGTTAGTGAGCTTAGGGGGGGAAATGGTTGGGATCTCAATAGTGTCATTCTCTTTGAAACACTACAAGAAAAATGATTTTTTGTAGCAATTTTATTGTAGCAAATTTAAATTTGCTACAATAATCTAAAAGTAGTAAAATAATTGTAGTATATCTAATATTGCCACAAAAAGTTGAGTGTGTTGTGGCAATTAGCCAAAATTGCCACAAAAGACATTTATGTTTTTTAAAAAAGGGGTTAGTTTTAGAGGGAAATTTTTATCTAGTGAAAAGAATTCCCTCCTTCATTTTTCTTTAATTTGTATTGTTAGAATGCCTTGAATCTGTTTTTTAGCCCCCTTCTGCAGACCTAGGACGGTGGTCTCGCTGACCGGTCAGCGAGTCGGGGTCCAGGGGCGACGCGCCCTGGTTTGGGGGTTCGGGGGCGCAACGTGGCCCCCGATGGGGGTTCGGGGCAACGCCCCCGAAACTGACGGCGTACGTGATGTATGGGTTGGGGTTAGCTCTAAAACCTAAACCCTATGTTGACGCCGAAAAGATGATATTTTTACAGTACCTTTCTGCCTAATTTATGCTCGGAATAATTGCAATTGTTAGGTTTTTATTTGATTTTATTTTGTTTTGTAGGTATTGAATAATTTGAGAAAAAGACGCGAAAAAAATGAAGGAAGGCTGAAAATTGAAGAACTGGGCCAAGTTGATTCAAACCCGAACCAAGCAACAATAACAAAAACAAACCCAAAAAAAAAAATAAAAGAAGACAAAAATTAAAAAAGAAAAAGCCCAGTCACGCGCAACGCACGTGACCCGACCATATTCCCTCCCCCCTTTTCTTCTTTCTCTCTCCTCTCCTTGCTCTCAGCCCCATAACCCCTGAGCCCCTCTGCCCTGTTCTTCTTCTTCTTCATCAATCGCATAGCCCCGTAACCCCCTTCCCCTGCCTGGCTTTTCATCTCCTCCTCACAGCCTTTGGCTCTCTCTCTCCCTTCTTTACACCTAGAACCCGAAAAGACCGGGACTTTAATGGGAGGGAGTGATTACTGGTGCAATTGAAGACCCTTGGCTTTGAGAGCAGAAGGCGGTCACGGTTACAAAAGGGAGGTCGGGCAGCCACGATTTGCGGGGTATGCTAGGTTGTAGTTTAAATTGTTGATGTTTAGTTTAGTTAATTTGAAGTTTAGTTTTCGGGATTTTCAATTTTCTGGGAGTTAGGGTTCATGTTCGAATTTTTGTTTTGGCGTTTGATTTCGATTGCTGATAGAATCAATATCTTGCCATGTTCATGAACTATTGAAGCTTGGTGTTGTTGTTTTTTTTTTTTCCTGGTTCGATTGCAATTTTCTTCTCTGCTTGCCATGTTCGATGCCATGTTCGATTGCAATTTGAGTTGAAATTTTGCAATTTGGGTCTGGAATAATATTCAATCTGGGTTCAAGTTTGATATATTTCGTTGAATTCGAACCACTTTCTTCTCTGCTTTGATTTTGCACATTGCTGTTGTAAGTTTGGTTGCTTGGGCCTTTGGTTCATCTGAGTTATGCTCTACCTCTGTTCTTCCCTGTTTTCTGCGACTGAATAGGATAGCTTTGTTACGTGTTTGCATTGAGTGTTGGGATGACAGTGTTCGGACTTGTTGGTACCAGACAATCCTTTTGGTGCTGGTGTTTGAAATGTTCATTAATCGCTATTTCTAATTATTCGTAAGGCTAGTTTCTCTCTCCTAGGTTTCGCCCGTCCTAATTATCGCATTTTAGCTTCAGGGATTTTGCTTCTGAGGAGTTAGATCGGTGATTCGACATTGTTTTTCTGGTTCATTCATCCCTTTTCAAATAATTTGTGAGTTCTTTGTTTCCTATTCTCCGTTCATTCGTTCGTTCGTTCGTTCATTTGTTGGATCGATGTTCGTTCATTCCTATATTTGGCTGTTTAACTTAGTATGAGTTGGATCTTGTCAAATTGATCAATCGTTGGATCCTATATTTGGCTGTTTAACTGAATATTTGGTTGTTTCCTATTCTTCGTTCGTTCGTTCGTGCGTTCCTAGGATTTCGTTTAACTGAATATGAGTTGGATCTTGTCAAATTGATCAATCGACTTGCCGTTTCTTTGTTAGATAAACTTGTAATTGGCGTTAATTATTTGCTTTATTGCAATGGGTTATTTCTATGTATGAACTATTGATTAAATGAATTATAATGGTTTGTCCTACTATGTGTTGATCCTTAATTGTATGCTAGCCACTGGGGGCAGGAATTTTGAGAGTTTTTTAAGTCTATGACGCTTGTCTTTGTGCTACAGAAGGCCGAAGCATTTACTTCTTTACGTATTGGTGCTTATAAGAGGTCTATGATACATGGGATTGACATGCTGTGGATAAACAGTAGGTTCTTGTTTAAACAATCAAGTTATGTAATTAGGAAAAGTAAACAAGCATCAATATTTTGATAGATAATAATAATTGACTCTATATATGTATTAATCAAGTTTTATCTCATATAGACAAATTGAATCTAGCAACTCTTCTCAACATCTATGGTCTTGTTAGTGGTTGTGCTTGTTAGTTTCAAATTTGTTAGTGTCAAATTTTATCATAGGAGGCCACCCTTGCTATGCTTTTGAGAATCAGTGGTTGTGCTTGTTGCTTATTATGACCTTGGATTCAGCTCATAAAAAGGGAGAATCATTGATAATTGTAGCGCCCCCAAATTCTATCATGAATGTAAACATTCAGAATGACATTCCATATACTTTTTTTTTTAATTTAGTTTTGCTCAAATTCACGAGTCTTATGAAGCACGCCTTCGTGCTCTAGAGGAAAGACTAGGTCCTTCAAATGCACAGGTTAGTGTCAACAACATTGTAGACATTCTTATTTTTTTGAAAAGTAATCACTGTACTTTAAATATAACTAATTGAGTTGATCACCTTGGCCTATAGGTGCAATCAAGTGGATCATCCCAGCATCTTTCTTCTTCTTCCATGGAGCGTAGTCGTAGTGGACAAAACGAGAGGTGTGTTTATTTCGACTCCTTCATTTAGAATATCATGATTCAATAGAATCAACAACTGCTCAGTAGCCAAACAAAAATTAGTTGAAATAAGCGGCAAAAAGAATTGCACAAGCAAATAAGCATGTGAACGAAGGAAATGCAGCAGAAAAGCATGCTTTTTTTAGCAAAACACAACAAAGCTTGCAAAGCTAATTCTTGGTTTATAATGTGTAGAATTGCTTGTGTAATGTAAGGCTTGTGTAACGGTAATAAATTGATGCTTGGTTTTAGGTTTACTCGTTCAATTAGCTGATTATGTGGTTGGGTGTTAAAACTTCATTGAATGGTTTACTTCGGGCGTGTGGCCTATAGAGTTGTGGTCTCCGGCGTGCAGCCGTTGAGCTTGTTTGATGTTCGTTTATATTTCTATTCAGTGCAGAGGATTTAATGTAAGGCTTTAAGCCTAGGAAATGTCAGTTTTTAGGGAAAATTCTGTCCGTTTCGCCCCAAAAATTAAGAAAACACTAACACTCCTAGCCCTAGGTTGTCCATCTGTTTTCATATTTGCTTGGGAATCATATCAACATACATTGTTATTTTTTATATGCAAACATGAATCGGTGCTAATGCTTATTTCTTTATTTACTTGGTCTTTCATACAGGCATCCCATTCCAAGAATGATGTTGGACGATCATACGAGGTGAAGAGGACGAGATGGTGATGATGAAGTCCTCGTTTAATTTTTCTATTTGTTTTCTTAATTAGTTAGCACAATCTACGTTTATCGAATTTGAGTATTTATGGAATTTATCATTTCTTCATTTATTAGAAATTCTAAACAAATTACACTTATGAAGAATAATGCTATGTGATTCCACTTCTGATATATGAAATGAATTTTCATTTTTTAGTTTTGTCTTCAGCTTCCTTTATTTATTTTTATTTGTTAAGTATGTTTATGTACAATACTTAACTTCATTACCAATTGCAAAAGTTAATTATATCGTTCCAGTACCAATTACAATAGTCAATTATATCATAACATATATCCGTAAAATTTAAAATGAATTTCAAATACAGAAAATTGTACAATAGAACACTTATACAATTGTAGTGGCATAATAGGATTGCCACTAAATGTGTTCAAATTAGACACCAAAAGACCAATTTGTAGCTAACTATATTGCCACAAATATCATATTTTTGTAGCAAATATATTTTTGTAGCAATATTTGACTTGCTACAAAGTATGACCTATTGTAGCAATTTGATAGTTGTGGCATATTAAATTTTGCCACAAAAGCTTTATATTTAGTGGCAAATGACAATTTGCCACAATAGCCTTTTGTAACGCAATATCTGTGGCAACTTTGTAGCATGTTTTCAAATGGCCACAAAAGGTTATTGTAGCAATATTTGAACATATTGGCAAAACCAAATGCTACAAAAACTAGATTTTCTTGTAGTGAAAGTAGTAGTCTTGTCATCATTGTTTCTCTCATTATTACCAGCCATGATTATCTCCCTACCCTCTTCCATTGGTACTTTCTTAGAGTCAATTAAGTCCTCTTCTTCCTTCATGGTAACACAACTACAATGCTTATAAGGGTTAGGCTCAGGTTTGCTAGGAAGTCTATCTGAGGGCGTAGATGAGAAACTAGTTTTTTTGGGTAATTTGGGCTTCAAACATCCTATTGTGAGTCTTAAGCACATCAACCTTTGAGGCTAATTGCTTAATATACTCATCCCGTTTTTGTTGTGCCATAAGCATATTTTCCATCATTACCTCTAAATTAGACTTTTGGGGCATCTGAGAAGGGAATGGGGGTCTTTGAAAACTAGGGGCTACTCTAGCATTCATAGGGGGCATAGTCACAGTGTTTGGATTCAACTAGTAAGAGAAATTCAGATGATTCTTCCAATCCCGGATTCTAGGTATTAGAGTAAGAGTCATCGGTCGATCTCGAGTTGAAATTTTGAACATAATTAACTTCATTATGGTCCTGGAAAAAAGGACTCCCAACGTGACAATTTAAAGTTATATGCTCCATTGAACCACAAATTTCACAAGGGAAAGTGGCACTAGAGTTCACAGCATTAATATTCATTTGGTCCAGTCTATGGGTCATAACATCTACTTTAGCGGAAAGTAAAGTAATTGCATCAATTTCATGCTTACCTCTAACCCGCTATGGTTGGGTAGGTTCGCTTAGTGGACCATTGGAAGTTGTTAAGCGCCATCTCCTTGATTAGATTATAGGCTTCATCCTTAGTCTTGCTCATCAGAGTTCTTCCTGCCGTCGCATCAATAGTGGACCTAATAGATTGCATCACACCGTTATAAAGGCTTAGATTATCATCCCATGCTGAAGACCATGATGGGGGCACAAACGTAACAGATCTTTAAAATGCTCCCAGGCTTCATAGAATGTCTTGTCATCTCTTTGCAGAAAGTTGGTGATCTTATTCTTTAGGCTCGCTGTTGTTCTTAGAGGGCTGAACTTAGCGAGGAAAGCTCTCTTCAACTCATCCCAGGTGGTCATGCATCCAGATAGCAAAGAGTGCAACCAAGCCCTCACTTTATCCCTTAATGAGAAAGGGAATAAGCACAATCGAATTGCATCACTAGTGACTTCATTTAATTTCAGCGTATCACACACCTCTAAAAAGATCGAAAGGTGCAGATTTGGGTCTTCCAAGGGAGTTCTGTCATACTGAGATTGTTGCACCATGGAAATGAGTGTTGGTTTGAGCTCGAAGTTGTTGGCATCGACAGTAGGGCGAGCGATGCTTGAGGCGATCCCCTAGACTCCTGGGGTAACAAAATCATGAAGAGTCCTTCGTTGGTCACCTTTTGCCATGTTTAAACTCGTTCTTGCCTCGCATCTTTACTCTTCAATCCTTTGCTTTTTCTTCCTTAAGCAAAAAGTCCTTTTAATCTCTAGATTGGGTTCGTAAAAGATCGAACTTCGTATAAACTAGAAAAAATCCTGCAAGCACTTTCGCCAACACTACCAGCGCAATTTAAACTAGCAAAGAAAGAAAAAGAACAAAAAAGAACAATAAAAAATAATGAAATACTTAGTCACTTTCGTAAGACTAACTCAATAGTTAATAGTTTTAGTCCCTGGCAACGGCGCCAAAAACTTGATAGGCCCATTGTTCCCCGGTAATTCAGAAACATCAAACCGTGTATGCCTAGGAGATAGTGCATTATGAGTTGATAGTATGAAATCACATTTGCATGATTATGTGCTTTTTGGGATAATACATTGCCCATTTTTTACCCTTCCCTCCCCGTTTTTTATGCGGCAATGGCTCCCCATGTTTGTACGTTGTAGTATAGTAGTCAGTATTCTCGCTTGTCACGCGGGCGACTCGGGTTCGTTCCCTAGCAACGACGCCTAAAACTTGATCAGAGATTAGGTTGATCTATTGGGCTATATTCCTCAAGATATGTTAAGTGAATCAAAGTTTGATATTGAAACTAAATTAATCCAGTATCTAATCTAATGGATACATACTCAAGGAATTATACAAAATTAGCAATCTCTCAATTCATATATCAATCAAGCACTTCTTCCTCTAATGGTTGTTTTAAGATCGATAATTGAAGTATCACAACCCTCTTTCAAGGCGAAGTGAAATACCTAAATCACAGTAATCATCAATTCTTATGGATTCTCGATTAGTCTAGGTTCATTAAGCATGCGATTATTAAATCAATGGTTTCTCAATCGGTGATTATTTCTCGAGACATCACCCGATTCAGTCAAATCCTAGGACTCTAGTATTTGAGATTTCACCTTTCAGTCCTTCATCCAAATACCCATAGCATGCAAAAAGTGATCAAGTTTCTCACAAGGCAATAAACTTCTAGAATTCGATAAATAATCCAATAATTCCAAAAGTACCAAATGATATCAACACAAGATCAGAACACTAACAAATATTTGCATAAATCCAAAAGCAGACAACAAAGATAATCAAAATTACAAAACATAAATCTAAATTTAGAGAAGTGAAAAGAAGAGAAGAGAAAAGAAATACTTAGCTAAGATCATGCTTGAACCGTCGTGTAAACCCAGGATAAAATCCTTACAACTCTTTACTTCAACTCTCAACTCTCTCTAATCTAATCTAAACTAATCTATATCCTAACTAATGGAATATGGAAGAGAATGGAATGGATGAGGTGATTCTTTCTGCTGCTAAGGGACGCCCTTTTATAGGAAAATCAAATCAATCTCAGCCACACGATGAGGAAAAATAAACAGGCTAGCTGTTATGCTTCCACCACAGACCGTGGCATCCACCACGAGTAGATCGTGATGCTGGCTGGGATCAAAATTTTTCTGTTCTTCTTCCCTCCACGGGCATAACAACTCAGGGCACCTGCAGTGAGTCAAAATACATCTAAATGAGGGTCAAATGCTAGGTCAAATGGCCTAAAATCCTGCAAAACACATCAAACAACCATACCCAAGCATAAATCGAGAATAGGAGTATGAATGGTAGCTTAAAGCACATAATTCTCCTAAAAATGTGAAAAAATGACTCTAAAATAATATACAAGTTAAGCACTTATCAAACTAATAAGTGCTGAACGTATATATTATTTTAGGGTAATTTTCCTCCATTTCTAGGAGAATTATGTGCTTTATGATATGATTTATACTCTTATTCTCAACTTATGCTTAGGTATAGCTATTTGATGTATTTTGCAGAATTTTAGGCCCTTCTACCCAGCAATTGACCCTAGATGAGTATATTTTAACTCACTACAGATGCCCCTAAGTTGCTATGCCCGTGGCGCAAGAGAAGAACGGAAAAATTTTGATTGCGAAGAGCACCAAGGTCTGTTCATGGTAGATGCCATAGACCGTGGTGAAGGTGTAACTACTAGCCGGTTCGTTTTTCTCGCATCGTGTGACTGAAATTGATTTGGTTTTCCTATTAATACCTGTCCCTCAATTAGCAGAAAGAACCATCCCATCATTCCATTCTCCATGTCATTCTACTTAGGATTAGAGCTTAGATTAGGGGGAGCGAGAGAGCGAGTTGAAGTGAAGATTTGCAAGGACTCCATCCCGGGTTTGCACGATGATTCAAGTGCGTTTTTTGGCAGAGCATCTCCTCCATCTTCTCTTCTCCTCTCTTTTCTCATTTTCATGTTTTGTATTTTGATTATCTTTGTTGTTTTGATTTTGGATTTATGTAAACATTTGTTAGTTTCTTGATATTGTGTTGATATCATTTGGTACTGTCGGAGTTGCTGGATTATTTTACTAAATTCTAGAAGTTTATTGTCTTGTGAGAAACTTGATAATCTTCTTGCATGTTGTCGGTATTTGGATAAAGGACTAAAAGATGAAATCTCAAATACTGGAATGCTACGATTTGACTTGATTGCATGATGTCTTGAAAGAGAATTACGGATTGAAAAACCCTAGATTTGATAATCGTGTGCCTAATGAACCTAAACTAATCGGGAATCCATGAAAATTAATGATTGATTTGATTTAGGTATTTCACTTCGCCTTGAAAGAGGGTTATGACAATTTGATTATCGGTTTTAAAACAATCATTAGAGGAAGAAGTGCTTGATTGATACATGAATTGGGAGATTGCTAGTTTTGTATAAATCCTCGATCGATCATCCACTAGGTTAGATACTGGACTAAATTAATTTCAATATCTGACTTTGATTTGCTTAGCATATCTTGAGGGAACGTTACCTAAGTAGATCAACCTAGTCTCTGTAGGATCAACCTTGATTGCTATAATGCCACCGTGCACTTGTGGGCCCATCACAAATGTAGGGAAGGAATTGTCTTTTCAAGTGAAGACCGTGTCATGTGAGCAAACTTATGTGCCTTTTCATTTTGAGAAAAAGAGAAGTTATATGACAAGTGCTTGGATGGCTAACAATTACATGGAAGTCTTTAGAGACAATCCAATGCTAAGGTTTATAGCTTTGAAGACCATGGTGAAGAAGTCGCACAATCACAATGCCATCATTTCAATGTGTACTAGGGCTAGGGCCATGACTTTAAGGTTAGTGATTGGAGATTACAACGAGAAATTTGGACAACTTAGAGTTTATGCTTTTGAGCGGCATAAGCAAAATCCAGGGAGCATTATCAAGATCAAGAGTTGGAAAAATTCTGGAAAAATTCTAAGGGTCAATATATCTTCAAGGTGTTGTATATTTGCATTGTTGCATTGAAAATCGGCTTCCTAGATGTGTCTAGAAGGCTTACATCTATAGATGGCTATTTTCTAAATGGGCTATGGCTAGACATATTTTTGGTTGTAATTGGTGGAGATGCCAATGTAGCTTAAGGTGTTGTTAAAAGTCAGAGTATTAAGACTTGTGAGGGGTTTTATGACTTACTAGGGTATAAGTTGGACGTTGAAAATTGCCATGGTTTGACCTTCATACTAAACCAACAGAAGGTACCAACATTTAATCAAATCTTGTTTTCTATTTTGCTTTTTTTTTTGGTTAGCAAATTTGCTTATGTTTCATATGAATGAATTGATTGTGATATCGCTTTATTGAGAGTGTCAACAAGTTGTAGCCTAAAGTTGAGCATAGACTATGTGCAAGACATGTATATGCTAATCTAAGGGCTTAATGGAAGTTAGCATAGGGAAGTGTTTCGAAAGATTGGTAAGTCTGGTAACAAAGTTTATCTTCAAAAGCACATGAAATAGATATAGCATTTAGATACACCAGCATGGGATTGGTTGAAAAAGAAAGCCCCAGAGCATTTATGTATGCTACATGTTAGCGCGAATGCAAAATGTGACTCTATGACAACAATATGTATGAGATATTCAATAAAGCAATTATTCAAGCAAGGTTCAAACCCATTGCGTTCATGTTAAAGGAAATTTAAAACAGAATCATGCAAGGAATAGATAAGAGAAAAGCATAGGCTGTAAGATTAAAGCAAGTAATTACTCCTAGGAACATTACTAAGATAAAAAACGGGAAGACTAAGGCAAGCTGGTGGTAGGCAATGAGGGCAACAAGCGACTTATATGGTGTCACCCAAGGGATTGAGTCTTTCGTAGTGTATTTGAATGCAAAAACTTATAGTTGCAATGCTTGGGAGCTTAATAGGACACCTTGTTATCATGCTTTTGCAGCCATGAGGCAAGATAGATTGAACCCCATAAATTGGTTCATAACTATTATAACACAAGGTACTTGAAGTTAATTCATTCACACACATTGTTGCTGATCAATGGGAATGATATGTGGGCTACAGCTCTTAGTAAGCCACTAACTGCCCCACATTTTCCACCAAAGAAAAAAGGTGTTTTGGCAATCAAAGGGAGGCTTGAACAAGGAGATACCAAAGGAAAGAAGGCTAAAGGGTTAGCAAACTTGGAAGGAAAATGCATTGTAACAAATGTGCTGGAGAAAGCCACAATATGAAGACATGAATAGCAAAGGTTAACAAGTTAAAGGTGTGTAATCCACTCTCATTTCCATATTTATTATGATATGTTAAAATTACAAGCTGAAGGTGCCCTTAACTGACTTGATTAAATGAAAGAAGGGTGAGTCATCTTCAGCTAGTGTTTTAACTTCAGTTATTGGCCCAGACCCCAATCGGCATTCCCACATAACTGTTATTGCTCCTATTGCTGCAAGTTCCCAATATCAAAGACATGACCTAGCTATCCCTACAAGTTTCCAAGAACATAATCAACACCAAAGTTAAATAGTTGCTAATGCCTCTGTCCCATCTTCATCCCATGTCAAGGTGACTGATATATTACAATATGTATGCTTTATCTTCTTTTTTTCATAATTTGAGGCTAATTTCCAATACTATTCTTTCAGGCCTCCCAACATAAAGTCAAGATTAGGCTCTTAATGTGCTATGTGAGAAATCAAAGGGTAAACAGAAAGCCTACCTCTTTGATAAAGGATCAAGACTGACTAAGCCATCCAAAGGAGCTTCATTCCTTGTCCTAATCAACTTCAAGGTCAATGTGAGATTGCCTAACTTAACTGCATCAATACCTCAGCAGCCCTAACCATGTCTTAGATCCTCATCTTCATAGTCTCAACATCCTCAAATAGGTCTTGTATCCTCCTCTATAAAATTCAATGGTCAATCATGAAAAATGGGAGAATGAGAACACTTCTGCTCACTAATAAGACGTATGTGGTGCTATATTAATGAGCACTTGTGAATTTGTTGGATTTTGTTTATTTATGATTATTTTAGGGGTATATGATGTTTAAAACATGATACTGGGGAGATATGTACTTTTATGATTTATGTTTGAAGTTAGGTGTTCATTTTAGGATCTGCGTACTTGAATATACATGCTTGTTGAGCCAAGCATTCATTTTAGGGGACATGTACATGGATGTACATGTTACAAACTTCAATCAAGTTAGGGATATTTTTTGGCGGAGGGGGTTGTAGCATATAAGCCAAAGCCTATAATGCCAACATACGTAAGTAAGAAACAATGTTATTTATATCAAAACACTTTTTGCTAAATGTTGTCTCATTGCACTCAAATAGTTTCAGTCATACAATTGCCATGTTATTCATTTGCATTACATTATAATTGATTACAAGTAATTCCTGCCCCAGAACAACTCCAAACTACAACCCCTTTCATCCCTTATGATCATAGCTAATCTATGCCCAATATGTTGACCACCTAATGTACAACACCTTGAAAACAAGAAAGTGAATTTGATTCCCCCCCCCCAAATAGTAACTACAATAACAAAATGAAACAACAACAATCTCTACATTAAAATCCTCTCCCTCATTTGATAACCGTGTACTTCAACCTCACCTTAGCATTCCTCTCCTTTAGTTACTTCAACTCTTATTCATCAACTTCTCTTTCTATTTTTCACCTTCTACAATGTCTTTATTTTATCAAGCAATGACTCATTTTTCACTATTAGTGCTACAACCATGATCTCACTTTGCCATAAAATGAACCATCAATCCACTCAAAATGCTCACAACCACCACGCATTTCAAGTCTTTAGCATCTCGCAAACTTTCTCAATGGGTTTTTGTTGGTCATGCTTGTCAGAATTTCATACCCTTGCCGTATTTCTTACACAATCCAAGAAGCATAGGCATGATCTATCAGTCGTGTTCGTATTGGGGTTGACTCATTAATAAAGTTTTATCTGACTAGACATTGGTATGTTAGTTAATAACAATATCGAATTATTAAATAGGTTATTAGCAGGTCAAATTGCGCCAACCATTAACATGCTTTCGGACTAGCTTCCCTACAGATGACCCGTGTTGAGCAAAAATTTAGTAAAAGTAAATAATTTGCACATCGCAATTTTCTGACCTACAAAAATGTACGTTAGTTCATTTTTACTACGACTCTATTCAAGAGGATGAAGCTCCTTAATTGCATCCCCTTCATGAGAGGCCACATTTTGATTCCAACTCGTTCTGTTTTCTTTTTTTTGTTGTCTTGTTTTGCATTCATGAGACTTTGTTTAATTTGGATCAACATTTGTCATTTTTTTTAATGTCAAATCACACAGACTCTAAACATACTTGCATTAGATAGTGAGCATATAGACACCTTCTAGAAAGGGTACTACATGCACACATTCTTCATGTGCAAGTTAGGGGAGGTTAGTTTATTTGATTTCGAATTTAGGTTGCACTCTTTTTTTTTTTTTTTTTCCTGTTATGACTGCCTACGTATCTCTTTTTGTAGAGGATCAAACAAATTGTAGTTCTTTTATTTTTTATTTATTTTAATTTATATTTTATTTTGGTTAAGTTAAGAATTACTTCTTTTGGGCTAGATAAATAACCATAATTTTGATTTATTTTTGGTACTTGGATTTTGAAAATCATGGCTAAGTCATATGTTTAGCCATTTCACGATTTTGATTTACCGACTTAGCTTTTATTGGGGTCGATCCATTAATTTTGTTTAACTTGCAACTGCACCCGATTATTTATAGGTTTCCTACGTATGCTTAGTGAGATCAAATCGACGTAGTTTTTGGTTTAAAAATTATTTTTCAAGCTTGCATCAGGAGGGGGGAATTTGGCTATCTTGATTGTATATTTGGTTCGGGTCTAGTCCATTTTGCCATACTTATGATTTCAGAAAGATTCGTCTTTTTGAGAAGATTGGTTTTTTTTTTTTTAATTTGTTTTGGTTACGTGATGTGTAACCAAGGGTTACACAGTTGCAATTTGGTCTTTTATGAAAGAGGAGGAATATCAGTAAATGTTTTTTTGGCCCATTTCGTGGACTTGAAAATTTTAGGGAATCGGTTTCTATATTGTGAGGCTTGCCTTTTTCGTCGTTTGAGCAGATAAGGGGCAATCGACTCGAAAAGATCAATTTTTGTGAAGAGAAGGGGTGTCGGTTTGAGTCCATTTGAGAACTTCACAATTTAGACTGAACTTGAAAAACTTTTATATCAATCTTCCTACGTATCCTTAGTGGAGTCAAGTTATCGTAATTCTAATAGATACTTAAACTATTTACCTTATTTTTCCCTTGTAAATTTCGTCTAAGGGGAGACAAAATATTTACATCCACTTGTAATTTATGGACAGCCCGTACATCAACTTGTTGTAACATAACCCAGTCAATGTCATTTGAGATCAAATTGTTTTATACTTATTTTTCATGCAATGAAGCTTCACGAATATTGCTTGATCTTGGTTAATGATACCACATCCCTTCCTTTTTTGTAAATAGGCTCTGACCACCACTCGACCAAGGCTGAACTTGTATTTTTTATTTGTTTGTTTTCTTGGGTGTTTAAGGTTCGTTTTTCTTTCGCCCCAGATGAAGTAATGGCCTCGGCTAGTATTCCTTATATATATTTTTTTTAATTTAAAAACATCGTGGCTCTTGCTTTTGTTTTCTTTCCCCTAATTTTTAATGGGATTTTAGCGATGTATTGATTTGAATCCAGTCGCGCGAAACAAGCTTTATTTTCTTTATTATGAAGCGTGTTGATTAACTTCATCCTTTCATATCCCGTTCCCACCCATTTGAGCTTTTGGATAAATTTATTGACAAGCAATGACATGACAGAGATTTATCACTATCAAATTTATTTAGATTCATCACAAGCTTTTTTTTTTTTTTTTCCAATTGGTTTTGCAGCTTCCCCATCATCCTCTCATCAAAATAGAGGGCAAGCAATCTTATTTCACAGCATAGATTCTGGCCATAACAGAGGATTAACTTCCAAAAAATAAGCAGAGCCTTGGGCCCATGGATTAGCTTGGAGATGAAACATTTTCCTATATTAATTTTGTCATATCATCTAGCCCATAGATGCTTTGTTCCTGTTTCTCATCTCCCTTTTTTTTTTCCCATAAGAATCGCCAACATTTATAGTATGCTGAGATTGACATCCCTGGTTTTTCTTCTTTTGGGGCATCTAATAGGACTTAGGATTTGTCAGGAGCCGAGTTTATGGATCCGACGGGATCCAAGATTCAGGGGAATCCATGGTTTTATGAGTCCAGCGGCACTCGGGATCCAGCAAGATCCTCAACTTCATGGGTCCAGTAGGGCCTGGGATTCCAAACAATTTGACTTATTTTAGTCCCTAAGGACTTCGAATCCCAGATCCAAATTTTGAATCCCGAAAAATTCAGCATATTTATAGTATCGAAAGAAGCGGGATTCTGAAGAATCTGATTTTTGACAGATCCTATAGGGTCCAACGTTTGTTGAGAGTACGACAAGTCTTTGTTTGAAGATTCGGTGCCCCATGCTCAACCGTTAGTTACATCTCAACTTGACTCTTGTTTGAATTAGCCATAGCGAGGATGAGACAGAAGGTTAGGTATTTCGGAGTAGCGAAATCAACTTGATTGAATAGTTTAGTTACCTTTGAACTTTGAACTAGGACTTGTGGAAGACTATGAACTTGCTTGATGCCTTATTCTCCATTAGATTTTCTTTGCGCCTTTTGTTGTTCCAGTCTCTATATTTTTTTTTTTTTGGGACTTTGCAGTTTTGCTTGCTTTTCTTCGTCTCTTTGCCCTTCTCACTGTGTCCAACCTCCTTATTTTTATAATAACTCAAGTGGTTCACGTGTTTGTCCCACGTTGCAACAAAACCAAGAAAGTGGCAAAGGTGGGAAGTTATGGGTTGACTTATAGTCATGACAACCATCCTAAGGGAGTAACACCACTGAAGTAAATTGCCAACATTTGACCAAATTCACTCTTATGACTTACAGGCAAAGCTAAATTTATAGGTTTTGGTTTCGGCACATATCCACAACCCAATTTATTTATTGAACATTTTTTTAAAAAAAATGTTTTTGTTATTTTGAGCTATGCAAACTAAGGTCGTAATTATGGGTAGTGATCAAATGTCAATTACAAGGGTCCATTTTATTTGATCTTTATGATCAAGTTCATTTCAAGCTGTGTTAAGTCATTGAAATTTTGTCCCCTATTCTGTTTTTTCTTTCTTGGCGGATTTTTAGACATACTTAATATTTAAGTATATCGTTTTGATAATTTTTAAAAAAATTGTCAAAATTTTACGTTCAACAGTCGCCCCTCAAACATTATATGTGACAAATTTATTGAACATGTACTAGGTTCGATTTCACGCTGAACAAAAAAATTTTTGTATCTAAATATTTATGATGCCAAATTAATAGAGGTTGGAAGCTTACTATTGTCAAAAGCTGTTATAGCATCCGTGAGCTTAACAAGTCACCTTTGAGGAAGGGTCCATGTCTTACCTCACATCATACGCCAGCTTTCTAATGTGTACTCGAGTTCATTTTGTTGGAGGACCCTAGTTTAGGTAAGACTTGTGTCTTGTACAACCTCATGCAGTCTTGGGGAAGAATGCAGTATACCGTGATCCTTCTTTCATAAAAATAGAGGCAAAATTGGATTTTTGAGCATAAGTAACCAAAGTAACTCATTTTTACTCGAGGTAGATACGCTGAGTTTCAAACTTGAAATGGGCATCTTTAAGAGATGAGTTTATACCCACATGCCTTTTAGGACACTATTTTTTTTTAATTGAAAAAAAAATTTATAGTCATACTTTCATGAAAACATTTCTAACCTTCCCCTTTTTAGCTTTCATCCCTCAGTAACAATGGGAAATTGATCCATCTCTCTCGCTTTTTTTTTTTTTTTCAAAGGATTTTTTTTTAAGGGAAAGCTTCTTTTGTTTTCAAGGGGAAATGAAGTTTATTTGTTGGGTATAGTATTAAGCCAAATTGCCTATGTGCCCACTTTTTGAGGGATGAAACTCACCGTAGTTCAATGTAATTCAGCTATCTAGAAACTTCAAGTAAATGCAATTCAGCTATCTAGAAACTTCAAGTAAAGAATTTCTTTACGCATTTGTCAATGACACAAGCATATACTATTTGTCCATCATGATTTGAGAACTCATATGCCCCATTAGGAAAGCCCTTGGTGGTGGTTACATAAGGGCCCTCCTATTTGGACTAAAATTTTCCTCGTGCCTTCCAATTGATGATAATAGGTCTCCTTACTGTTAAGACCAAATCTCTAATGCCAAATGAGCAAAACTTGACTCGCTTGTTGAATGCACCAGCCATTTGGGCTTGGTAAATTTCAAGCCTTTGTTGGGCCAATAACGGACGCTCATATAATTCTTCTAGTTCAACCAATCTGCCTTGAGTATTTTCATATACCCAGTGAATTGCATGGCCACTCTTAGGGAAGGTAATTGCACCTTAAGGGGTGGCACGACTTTCGAACAAAAAACAAACTTATAGGGTGTATAACCAGTTGCAGTTTGAATCATCGATAGGCGATAAAGCTTCTGGTAGTCGTTCATGTCAATCCCTCTTTAACCTTGAGAACATTTTCTCTAGAATCTTACAAAGCACTTTATTGAATGCTTCAGCTTGACCATTTGACAATGGATTATAGCTTGACGAGAAACTACGTCTAAACTTGTACTTCTCTACAAGCCTTATCATCTCTTGATTTTTAAAGTAAAGGGCATTGCCTGAAATGATCTTGTACGGAACTCCGTATCTGTAAATGAGATAGGTCCTGATAAAGTTAGCGACTTGTTTTGCCCCCACTTCTTTTAACAGAACAACCCTAGCCCACTTCAAAAAGTAATCTGTAGGTGCTAAGATGAGTATATGGCCATGAGAAGAAGATGGCTTGAAAGGTCTTATGACATCTAGCCCTCACGTATGGAAGGGCCAAGATAATATACATGGGTAGAGTAATTGTGGTGATTGATGAATAAAATCACCATGTATTTGACAAGCTTGACATATCTTGGAAGACTTTATGGCATCTTGAACCATGGTTAGCTAGTAATAGCCTGTAACACCCCCAACCCAAAGAGGGGTCACACCGCTGGGACTTCCTAGAGGGAAATCCTTAAGGCTCTTGAAACTTTAGGTTGGATTAGCATTTAGATACACATTCTAAATCAAAACTGCAAGAGTTTCCCCGAGTTTTAGCAACATTTTGGGGTCTTATCTCAGCTAAGGGTACCTGTAAACTGGTAGTAAGGTAAGAGCTGTACTAATCCAACTAATTTCATCACCTCGGGCCACCCGTCCGGGATTAATAATGGTCAACCAACTAAGACAAGGGTTAGAGTAATACAACTACAAGTACAGAACCGACTACATGCTTACACATACAACAATAAGCTTAATATTTACAACATGATAAGCATCAAACACTTCTCAAGACTAGCAAAAGGCTTCTGATGAGTTGGTATCAAAGTAACTCCAAAAGTATCCTTTATACCTATTCAAGCTGGACCTAGAAAAGGGAGTAAGTAAAGAGATGAGCAACCACATGCTCAGTGAGAATTCCTCGACTCTTTAAAACCAAAACAGTTGCAGGCCATAGTACTAATAATAGTCATATATCACGCATTTATATATTACTATCATATTAGGTAATCATAGTCTGCAAGGGAAGATCACCACCCTTAAACTTCACTCTAGCCACTCAACTCATTTCTAGGCCCTTAATAACAAATCTTCCCTACTAGCAAGCATTTAGGCACGAAATCAAGCAAGCAACAAGGATTGAGTAAAACAATTTCAAACTTACTTTTGAAAACGAAGTGACTCATGATACATTCTAAGAATGGTTTATAAATCACGTGAGTTTCTTCAATACTCATAATTCTTTCTAAAAGTTTTTGAAAAACTTGTATTAGTATGAAAGACTTGGTAAGAAACTTTCTTCCGCAGGATATGTACATTTGAAAGCTGAAAAGTTCAATGCATTACTAGAATATAGCCATACTTCTTTTAAAATTTCATTAAACTTTACTTAGAATCTCATTCACAAAACATGCAAGAGAGCTTTCTTGAAAACACTCTGCTTAGCCCCTTAAGGATCATATTCTTAAAAACAAATCTTTTTCATATTGGTCCTCTGATGAGCCTTATACGCTTTTTAAATCTTACATAAACTGGCCTCTTAAAACGCTCTTTCTTTCTGAAATACTTAAAAGTGGCAAGATGCCAACTACTTTTCTTTCTTATTAGGAAAATACCTTCTCTTCTTAGTTCTGGGGGAACATCTCACGCCTTACTGTGTCTAGTTCCCAGGGAAACAGCTCATACCTTACTGCGTCCAGTTTCCAGGGGAACAGCTCACGCCTTACTGCATCCAGTTCCCATCACCTTCGGGAAATAGCTCACGCCTTACTGCATCCAATTCCCCAGGGGAATAGCTCATGCCTTACTGCGTCCAGTTTCCACTCATAAGGTTTTACCATACTTCACCCTCGTCAGGGTCTTTTAGAGTTCCCACTTCTAGGTCTAACTCTCTAAGCCTGGCCAACTACCTAGGACTATCTTAGCCTTTAAAAAAATATTAAATCTTTGTAAGTTATAAAAGAGGTTACTGACTGACTCAAATAGTAAGTTTCACCTCAAGTGAATCACAAATCATTTCTCTTTAATAGGTGCTTACTTTATTAAAATCATGCTTATCTAGTAAAATAGCCTATAACCCTACTAATGGTTTATGGTTCTCTTCATTTTCACTTTGAAAGTCTCTCAGAATCGTAATAAATTTGCTAACTCTCATTTCAATACACATTTGAGTTTAAAAAAATACTTGGCTTGTTTCGCTTTCAGCTTGAAAACCTCTTTATATTGTAATAAGCTTGCTAACACGTAAGCCGAAACTCATTTAAAACTTAAAGTGCTTAGCTAGCATTTAACTCAAACTAAATTTGTAATCGAAGCTCATTGAAGCTTAAAGAAATAAACCCATTCAAACTAGCGTATAACTTCAACTAAGTTTCATAATAAACTCATTTAAACTAGCATGTAACTCAAACTAAGTTTCATAATAAACACATTCAATTGCGCAAGTTTAGTTCGTTTGAAGTCCTCTTTAAATTCAAAGAAGGGTGCATAAACAAACTAAAACCTTAAATCGTTCCTGAACTTACTACGATTCAAAACTTAAAGCATTTAGCTCGCTTACAATTCAAACAAGGTTTTGTAATAGCCTTTTCAGTTGCCCATTTTAACTCGTTTCAATCCTTTCTAAATCACAAGGACGGAAGTGTGAATAAGGTAAGGCCTCAAAACATTTTCGAACAAACATCGAACTTAATTCTCAGCCTCTTAGATCCATCAACTAGTCAATTGGGTCATTTACTGATTAGTTCTACGATTTAGGATCCTTTTTAGGTCACAAATAGCTTGTCAAATTGGTCAGCAATTGACAACGTTTAAAGCATTTGCAATTATAAAACAAGCTTTTTAACGACCCCCTTTTTAAAGGCATCTAAAAATTTAAGAATTAGCTACATAGTGTCACGTAGCACATTAAGGGGGAAGGGTTCACAAATAGCACATTCATACACTTCATAGCACAACTTGGCAGAATCTGCCTAATGAGCCACACATGGCCTCGCAATCGACATGATTGCGGCAATTTACAACCCAGACTCCCTTCTCACACAACACTGCCCACAAGGATCAAATTTTTCAATAGTTCCACCTCAAGCCATACAACTACCAAGCTCGGTTCAATATTGGCATGCACAAACCAATAATACATAAAACGATTATATAGGTATAACATTCATGCTAAATAGCCAAAATAGGATTTAATATGACTAAACTATTTTCTTTGACAACATTGAATGTGTAGCTTAATTTGCTCTACAATACCTCGAATTGCCTGGTCAACATTCGCAAGGTATAACACTTATATGCCACCTTCAAAACATTATTTAAATGTACTAAACTGATGCAATAGAAACTTTAAAGCGGTATTTTGCTTTCTAGTTCGCAAACAAATATCCATAAGCATAGTATTTCACTGTAACTACTACGAACAGACTATTAACATGTCCAAACTGATTTAGCCATAACCGTTAGACCTAATTTGGTGTATTCCACCATTACTTCAATTACTCAGCTAGCATTTTAATATTCAAAATAGGGTTCAAGTGTGACAAACCGCTACTATAACAATCACATGGCAGCACTCTATTTATTCTAAAATCTTCAACTAACCAGTTCATTCAATCATGCATCGAATCAACATGCAATTAACCCAAAATCAGCACCATGCTTGTAATTTCTCAATATCGATTTTAATTCGCCCAAACTGATCACTAAACTCAGAATCAACATGCACTAACTAAATTTAATTAAATTCATTAAAAATAGTCATAATTAGGAGTAAGAAATCTCCACCTCGATTCCAAGCTAGATGTTCGTTTCGAAGGCTATTGGGCTCGGCTTTAGGTGCTCGAACAACTCCGAATTCCCGACCTTGCTCGTTGGCGCACGGAGAGAACCAATCCACGCCTTAATTCGCACAATTCGAGCCCTAATTTCAACCTAAATTCTCACTTACTGACTTGAACTTGAGATGGATGCTTGAGGTTACGAATTAGTCCCCAATTTATAGAGGTTTTGAAGCATCTAACAACTAGGTTGCATGGCTAAGCTTTTACAAGTGTTGAGGCCTCGAATTCGCATTCAAACCCACCAAAAACTTGGTAGGTTCTACTATGATTTCAGCCCAGATTTCACATCAAATGGTTGCTAGTTTGTGGGGGAGGTCGAATGGGTACAATTTACAGCTGTATGTGGCGAAAATTTGCTGCAAAATGGAGCTTGGAGGCCGCGCGTATGGTGGAGGAGGAGAGGAGGAAGAAGACCTAGTAGAGAGCAGAGAGGAAAGAGAGACATGTCGGGGGTGGGGGGGTCGCGAAGGAGGAAGGAGAAAAAAGGGGGGGTCAGGCGCAATTATAAACTTGCTCCTCATCTACTTATCTTCTTCTTCTTTTCTTTTGTCTCAAGCTGTTTCATATTTGGTACCGATAGTCTAATTCGTAACCTGAATTCTAATCCTAAAATTGATAACGCTACCTTTCATCGATTACTCATTCCCAAATATATCTATGTTCGATTTAACAAACATCGAATTACTTCTAAGGTTGACAACTAATCGTATCTGGGTTCCTATTCGAATTAATACCAGATAATAACCCTTCTTAATGCTTATTTAAAATCATTGAAAAGTTTTCAAAACTAATAATAATAATAATAATCATAATAATAATAATAATTATTATTATTATTATTTTAATAGCAATAATAATATTCTTTTTAATAAAATTATTTACATAGGCACATCAATAATAATTTAACTCGTATCGTTAATAAAATACGGTTTTATAATGTAAAAAGGCATTACGAATAGCTTAATGGAAAATAAAGTACGCGAGTGTTACATAGCCCAACCTTTTGATTTGATCAGTAAGTTTTGGACCTGCTTGATGAGCACCACATACCCCGGCATAAACTTCATTTAGGACATGAGCAGCCTCCTCCCTTGACAAGCATCTAAGTAAAACTTCGTCCTACGTCTTTCGATATAAGTTTTCATTTTTAAATGTAAACCTTAGTGCTCGCCATTTTACCTCTGCCCTTTTCTTTGGATCAGTGGGTAAAATGTCATATTGAATGTACTCAATGAGAGGTTGTCTCCAATCTGCTTCTTCTTCGACCTTAAAAATCGGGACCACATTTATTTCTTCATTTTCATCAAAATGTCTAAAGCAGACGCCAATAAGTGACATTCCCCAATTCTTATTTGAATTTCCCTATCATAAGGGAGTGTTAGTGAAGCAGCCAACTTTGTTAAGGCATCTGCTTTATCATTTTCAAACTTCAGCACATGGTTGACCTCTATTTGAAAAAAATGGTTGATAAGGATTCTTGTCCTTTGGTAGAGAAGTGCTAATTTGATATTTCTTACCTTGTATTTACCATTCATTTATCGGATGATTAACTGGGAATCATCGAATACTTCAAGTTAGTTAATACGCATTTCAAGGGTCAATTCAAGGCCAATGATGAGTGCCTCATATTCAGCCATATTATTCGAGCAAACCTTAAGGAGAAAGAATGAATAAGGAATAAGTTCTCCTGATTGTGTGACAAACATAATCCCTACCCGGGCTCCCGATTCCTTGCTGACTCATCAAAATATAACTGTCATGATTTGGTTTCAACAAGCATAACTTCATCATCTTGCAGATCATCGGGTTTTTTCTCATTATCAGAACATGGATGCGGTGCTAGGAAATCGACTATAGCTCGTCCCTTTACATTCTTTTGAGGCACGAACTTGATATCAAAAGAGGCCAAAAGCATTGGCCATTTGGCTAATCTCCCTGATAGCACGGGTTTAGATAATATATATTTTAGTGTATCTGCCTTCAAGATTATTGATCTGATGGGATAAAGGTAGTGCCGAAGCTTTTGAACGGCAAAAACTATTTGCAAGGTAAATGTTTTCCATAAAGGAGTAATTTATTTCTACCCCACCATTTTCTAGCTGATACAAGGCATTTTCCTTCCCTTCATAATTAATTGGGCTAACACAGCCCCTAAAGACCATTCAAGGGCTACTGTATATAGGATTAGAGGTCTTCCTTATACTGGAGCCATTAGGACTGGTGGCCTTGTGAGATATTGCTTAATGCTTTCAAAAGCATTATGACAAGCTTGATTCCAAATAAAAGGGCGTGCCTTTTTTTAGAAGTCTTGTGAAAGGTTGACACCTTCCTAACAAATTTGAGATAAACCGCCTTATGTAAGCCAGCCTACCTTGTAAACCCCGTAATTCTCTTAAGTTTATCATACAAGACATTTGGATTATGGCTTTGACTTTATCAGGGTCAATTTCAATTCCTTCTTTCCTAATAACAAAATCCAGGAACTTCCTCGAAGTAACCCCAAATGCACATTTTAAGAGGTTCATCTTGAGTTGGTATACACGCAACTTTTTGAAAACCTTTCCAAGGTCATGAGGATGATTTTCACTATCTTTTATTTTCATAACCAAATCATCAACATAGCATTCGACTAGGTCGTGGAAAAAAAATCACGAAAAATGATTGTCATGCTTTGGTAGGTGGCCCAACATTTTTTGGTTTCGGTTAGGTCTTCATCTTCGAGGTCCATTTTGATTTGGTTGCACCCTAAGAAACCATCCATCAAGGATAGAGCCCCAAACCCCATAGTGGCATGCATGAGGAGCTCAATGATTGGTAGTGGGAAATCATCGTTGGCACATGTATTATTTAAGTCCCTAAAATCCACACATATCTAAAGTTGATCATTCTTTTTTGAACAGGTATGATATTAGCTAACCAAGTTGGGTATTGAACTTCATGAAAGAAGTTAGCCTTTACAAGCTTGTCAACTTCAGCATTTATTTGAATTGTCAGTTCGGGATGAAAGCATCGTTGAGGCTGCTATATCGATTTTACTCCTTCAGAAATAGCTAACTTGTGGACAACAATGTTCAGATCTGAGCCCGACATGTCATGATATTCCCAAGCGAATATATCTTTGTACTCTCGAAGGATTTGCTCATACTGTATCACTTCTTCATCATTCAAATGGTACTCACAAAAATTGGTTGGGGGTCATAAGTTGTTTCCAAATTTATCTCTCAAAACTCATCAATTGTTGTTGGACCACCATCTTCCATTTCTGGTGGTGCCAATTGAATAGCCTCGATAGAATCCTCAGACGATCCTTAATCTATAGCAACTGAGTCACCATTCAAGCTTTTAAGTGAATCAACTTGAGCTTGAACTTCACCACACACTTCATGACTTGTCATGTCAATCTTATGATGTTTGGAGCTCCTTGACGGGGAAATTCAAAATTTTGAAAACGTCATTGTGTTCACGAACCCAAATAAGGCTCCTAAGCTGTTGCTTTTTCTTCTTCATCTTCCACTTTTTCTACTTTCCAAATAGGACGTTCTTTTGCTCAGGTCCATTGACTTTCCTGAGTCTCGAAAAACCGAGATTCGAGGTTGAACTCATGTATTTTGGGAGAACATCTATTGCTCTTGGGGTGTAAAAATCGCATCATTTGTGGCATAAGCCTTAAGAACTCCCCCATCATGTGATACCTGGAGTGCTTCGGCAGCATCCCCCTAAAATGATGCTTTTAGGACTCCACCTTCATAAGAGATGTTCATTTGTTTGTTGGCATCAGTAAGGCCCCTCTTATTATGGTCCTTTTTCCTCCTTTGAGATAGTGATGATTCTCTTGGAGGCAGATTACTCGAAGAAGACACTTCTGTTGAAGAATTTAATGAGTTTCCTCTTAAAACAACTCTCTTGTTGCCGAGTGATGTTCTTATAACCAAGTTCTCTTTAGGCATTGACTAGTCAATTTGTTGAAGAGGAAAAGTGTAACTCATGATAAGAGAGTTCACAATTTTCCTTACCTGTGTCAAGGCCTTTTGGCCACGCTTTTTCTGATCCTTATGTGTGTATTTGAATAACACCTTTGATCGTGGGGATTGATATTTGTTGGCTTCAGTAGTGTAACTATTGACAACCCTAATGACCTTTTGAGGCAAAGTAAGAGCATTTGGATTTTCTTTTTGGTTGCTCTTTTTTTAGCCTAATAGAACTTGGGAGGTTCCCGCATCTGCTGATTTGTAAAACTTGGCATCAGCCTAATTAACATTATTCCCATAAAAATGATTTGCATTCACAAGAATTGTTTTCTTATTGCCATACTCATCAGTATATTTCAAATACTTGTGAAGAGTGGAGATAATAACCTTACTAGTATGAAGCCATGGCTGCCCGAGTAAGGCATTGTAAGAAGTGTCAGCATCTATTACATAAAAGAGAGCATATGTGTAGAGACCATCTAGCTCAACTTTCAAAGCAATAATGCTTAAGGCTTTCTGTCCTACCTGATTAAGTCCTTGTATCGTGAGCAAAGTTGGGGACAACTAATTTGGTGTTACCCCTATTGCTCTTAATACCCTTAACGAAAGAAAGTTGGCTGCAGAACCAATCCCAGTAGGATCTGATTTATTCTTTTATATCCGATCATACCAGTAACATAGAAAGGCCTATCGTGATTCGTAGACCCCAACTGGAGGTTCTCATCAGAGAACATTATACAAGACATGCATAAAGCACACTGGGTTAAAGGGGACAACAACACCTCATCCACCTCAATAGGGTTAACTTGATCTTTGTAGTCGTCAGGGTTCATTAACGCCTGAATAAGTGCCCTTCTTAGCTCTTTGGACATTTGTAAAGCATCATAGATACTTAGCTGTGTTGGAATTCACTTGAGATGAAAGATGACATCATAAGGAGCCTTTTCCTTATGAGACCATTGACGAACTTGAAAAGGGACTGGATAAGAAGATCCTTCTTAAACTCCTTAGTTGATTGTCTATTCTCAGTGGTGCCTTTACTATTTGAGCTTGAAGGAATTACTTCCTCTTCACCCTTTTCTTTAGCATTCATCGATATTAGTGTTATATTTGGTGTCCTTTCTTTCTTCTTCTCTTTTTCCCACTGATTCTGGTGGTTGGAGTTGACGACCAGACCGAAGAGTTACTTGGTCCACTTCTTAAGTGGTATTTGTGGGCTTAACGTTCACCTCTTCACATTCATCAGCCCATGGAACCATACAACATTGGGCTACTTTCCCTTTTGCAAGATCAGAGTCACTGCCGAAAGAACCCTTTGGGATGTAATCACCTAAAGTGAAAGGGGTCTTAACCGATGACAAGTGCTCCTCTTCGAAAGTTATCTCTGACTTCTGTTTAGCCTTCAACTTCTTCTTTTTGTTTTTCTTATTTTTCTTTTGTGGCAGCTTTTGTCCTCATATTTTGACCCTTGAGGACTGAGAAGCTTGGGCTACTCCTTGTCAAAATGACCTCCTGCTAAGTAGGTTTGTCATCCAAAGTCGTCATCATCATCATCATCATCATCTGATGTTGCCCATGCCTCTAAACTTGGGTCTAGGTAGAAATCGTACAAGGTTGGAGGCATATCTAGATCTGTGCACATTATTGCTACATCATTATCTGCAATGAACTTAATGGGGAACGCTTGAGGTGGTAATGACATTGTTGGGATCCCTTTATTAATGTCTAAGGATGAAGTGTGAGAGTCATCCTTTGTTCAGCTGTTGAGGTTGCATTTGATGATGTAATAGGCCCTTTGGATAGAGCTCCTTTTATTGGAATTTCTCCCCTTCTGATCATGTCTTCAATTATGTCTTTGAAGACATAATAATATTTGATGGGGTGGCTAATGATCCTATGGTATGAGCAATACTTAGAATCATATGTCTTGTTGACTTCAGCAGGTCATTTTTAGCTCTGGAAGGGAGATGGATTTTACAGCTAATAACTCATCAAATATCCCTTGAACATCATCATCATTGAAGGGATACTTCTTTTTCTTTCCTTTCTTGGAGGGTGAGTTGTCAACCTTCCTCTTTCTGCTTGCCTTTACCATTTTTGTTGAAATTTTTGCCATTGGTTGGCTTTGGGCTTGTTCTGTCAAAGGTAGCCATTGACTCTCCCTTGTTAGTTGGCCTTTTGATTTCTTTCCTCTTGTGTTGAATGCTTTTCTAACGGGCAAGTTATCTTTCTACATTGCTTGCCTTAGACACAAGGGCTTCAAAGTTTTGAGCCTCAGTAGTGCCAACGTATACAGTAATTTGAGGGTCTAAATTGTTAGCATACATTTGAACTGCCGATTGCTCACCTAGCTTTGCTGGGCATTGCAAGCTTAGAGTACCCCACCTTATAATGAAGTCATTCACACTCTCGTTTGGCCTCTTGCGTGTATCAGCATGGTCTATTATAGAAATCTTTTGCTTTGAATTCACAAATTGAGCCAGAAATGCCCTTTGGATGTCATCCCAAGTGTGTAGAGACCCAAGCAGAAGCTGAGTATACCATGTAAAGGCTGCCTCTTTACAGGATTGTGCAAACTGCCTAATTCGTAATGCATCATCCAGGGCAGTTTCACCACACTGAGTAGAAATGGGCCAAATGTTCATGAGGTGACCCATTTATTTCATCAAACTTCTCAAAGTTCAGCCTCTGGTAACTTTGGGGAACAGAATTAAGTCGTAGTGACTTGGATACCAGTTCTTGTATCCCAACACTGGGGGACTCATGGATGCTTGGTGTTATTTGATTCCTTGGGCTATCAGCTCCTTGATATCTTGCGAAGTGATAACGATGTTACTACTGTCAACCTCATTAGTTTTTTCACGCTCTCAGTTTTCAAGGTGAGTAGCGAGATTAGCAATTTCAGCCTCTTTTTCTGCAAGTTTTCTTTACAGCTCTTGCATTTGTTCATCGAGGCTCGGGGTGTTGGTAACCAAGACTGGCATATCTTCAGCTTGGTCATTCATCCTCGATAATTTGCTCTTGTCAGATGACAGTTGATGACTCTTCTTCTTGGAAGAAAGCTCCAAGGCTATAAAAGCAAGGACTTGTAAGCTCATTTTGTTCTTCAAGTTGGTCCTTGCCTTGATTGAAGGTAGTGGTTAAAGACTGTAAGGTCACCTCGGCATATATTAATGCTTTGGCTCTTGATCTTGTGATGGGGCAACTGTGTACCTGTGATTCGACTCCTTCTAAGGTCAAATCACTTTAACTTTGTGATCTAGGAGGCAAAATCCTCCCACCTTTTGTAAGGCCTTAAGGAGGAGTAGCCTCCATGACCTGTAAAGGTCTTGGCACCATAGTAGGGGTTATTGAGGCTGAAGGTTTAACAAATTTAACCTACAAAGTTTTAGGTGTTGTTCGCTCCTCTGAATAAGAGGTCATCATTACCTCAACTACAGGAATATCGATGGGGATAGTCCCAATGAAAATCCATCCCATAGAACAAACTTGAGGAACCTTTTTGACTCCCGAGGTTCCTTCCCCATGTGGCTTATTGGGGTTCTTCAAGGTTGGGAGTTTGTGCTTGACTTTGCCCCCTTCCTAGTGGATGTAGGGGCCCAAGTATGCATTAGACCTGAGGAAGGAACTTGAGCTTACCTTGGGGGTAGATTAGCAACTCAGGCTTGCCTTGGTTGGATTGTTGCTCAGGTTACTAGTGTCTCCCTCATCAAGGCTTCTCTCCAAGTCGGAACTTGTTTGGGGTGGGGAGGGAGCTCGCATCAAATTACATGGCATAACCATTGAGAGGCGTCCGTGGAGGGTGACCTTAGTTGAGAAGCACTCCTTAAAGTTGTTTTGGCTAGCTCCAAGCTGGTGACGGAGCTAGCTTAGGTGCACCAGACTTAGCGCGACACTTGTCGCTTCTGCGCTTGTTGCACTTTAAGTTCTCGATTACCTTCTTTGAAAGCGGCTTGTCGGCCTTAGGGGCAGGCCTACCTCCTCTTTTGAGGCCCCTAAGAGGTTTCGTTGAATTTTCCAATGGAAATTCAGTAAGGATGGATCGTCGTTCTATTGTAAAGACTATTTGAATGTTCGTCTTCGCCATAAGCATGCCGCGCTTGACCATAATGGTGATAGGAAGCTCGTTGAAATCAATTTTAACTTATGGTGCCATTTTTCTTTAAAAATCACACAAAAACAAAAAACAACAGAAAGAAAGAAAATAATAAATATTAGTCAAATATAAACAAATCAGAGATGAAAAGGAAAATAAAATCCTACCGGGCGTGCCAAAATTTATGTTGAGCAAAAATTTAGTAAAAATAAATAATATGCACAACATAATTTTCCGACGTACAAAAATGTACATCGGTTCATTTTGAATACAGCCCTATTCAAGACGATGAACCTCCTTAATTACGTCTCCTCTTGAGAGACTGCCTTTTGATTGCAGCTCGTTCTGTTTCATTTTTTTTGTCTTGTTTTGCATTCATAAGACTTTGTTTAATTTAGATCAAAATTTATAATTTTTTATGCCAAATCACCCATAGTCTAAACTTAAATGCATCAGATAGTGATCGTATAGGCGCCTTCCAGGAAGGTACTACACGTACACATTCTTCATGTGCAGGTTAGGGAAGGATAGTTTATTTGATTTGGAATTTAGGTTGCACTCTTTTTCTTTTTTTTTTTTGAGGGTTATGAGCAGCCTAAGTACCTTTTTTTATAGAGGATCAAACCAACCATATTTCTTCTATTTTTTATTTGTTTTAATTTATATTTTATTTTGGTTATGTTAAGAATCATTTCTTTTGGACTAGATAAATAACCACAATTTTTATTTACTTTTGGTGCTTGGATTTTGAAAATCATGGTTAAGTTATATTTTTAGCGATTTCACAATTTTTATCTACCGACTTAGCCTTTATTGGGATCGGTCTATTAATTTTGTTTAACTTACGACTGCACCTAATTATTTATGAGTTTCCTACGTACGCTTAGTGGGATCAAATCGACGTAGTTTTCGGTCCAAAAATTATTTTCCAAGCTTGCATCATGGAGGGAGGAATTTGGTGAGCTTGGTTGTATATTTGGCTCGGGTCTAGTCCATTTTGCTGTACTTATGATTCGAGAATGATTCGTCTTTTTGAGAGGCTTGCTTTTTTATTTGGTTTAGTTACGTAACGTGTAACCAAGGGTTACAGAGTTGTAATTTGGTCTTTTATGAAAGGGGGGGATTATTAATAAAGTTTTTTGTGGCCCATTTCGTGGAATTGAAAATTTGAGGGGGTCAGTTTCTATATTGTGAGGCTTGAGTTTTTTGTCATTGGAGCAGGTAAGTTGTAATTGACTTGAAAAGATCAACTTCTGTGAAGAGAAGGGATGTCAGTTTGAGCCCATTTGAGAACTTCGATTTAGACTGAACTCGAAAATATTTTATATCAAGCTTCCTACGTATTCTCAGTGGAGTCAAATCATTGTAGTTCTAATATGCTCAACCTAGCTATATACTTTATTTTCCCCTTGTAAATGTTGTCTAAGGGGAGACAAAATATTTACATCCACTTGTAATTTATGGACAGCCCCTGCATCAACTTGTTGTAACATAACCCAGTCAATGTCATTTGAGATCAAATGGTATTGTACTTATTGTTGATGCAATGAAGCTTCACCAAAATTGCTTGATCTTGGTCAACAATACCACATCCCTTCCTTTTGTAAACAAGCCTTGACCACTACTCGACCAAGGCTGAGCTTGTATTTTTTTTGGTTTGTTTTTTCGGATGTTTAAGGCTCGTTTTGCTTTCGCCCTAGATGAAGTAATGGCCTTGGCTAGTATTCCTTATATATTTTTTTAATTTAGAAATGTCATGGCTCATGCATCTGTTTCTTTCCCCTCATTTTAATGGAATTTTAACGATGTATTGATTTGAATCTAGTCGCATGAAACAAGCTTCATTTTCTTTATTATGAAGCGTATTGATTAACTTCATCCTTTCATGTCCCTTTTCTGCCCATTTGAGCTTTTGGACAAATTTATTGATAAGTAATAACATGGCATAGATTTATCACTATCAAATTTTTGTAGATTCATCACAAGCGTCTTTTTTTTTTTTAAATTCATTTAGTTCTGCAGCTTCCCCATCATCTTCTTGCCAAAACAGAGGGCAACCAATCTTATATTACGGCATAGGTTCTGGCCATAACAGAGGATTAACTTCCAAAAAACAAGCAAAGCTTGGGCCCAGGGCCCATGGATTAGCTTAGAGATGAAATATTTTCATATATTAATTTTGTCATATTATCTAGCCCACAGATGCTTTGTTCCTGTTTCTCATCTCCCCTCTTTTTTTTTTTTCCCCATAAGAATCACCAACATTTATAGTATGCTGAGATTGACATCCCTATTTTTTCTCCTTTTAGGGCATCTAGTAGGACTTAGGATTTATCAGGAGCTGAGTTTATGAATCCGGCAGGATCCAGGATTCAGGGGACTCCATGGTTTTATGAGTTTAGCAGGACTCGGGGTCTGACAAGATCCTCGACTTTATGGGTCCGACATGACCTGGGATTCCAAAGGATTCGACTTATTTGAGTCTTTAGGGACTTCGAATCCCGAAGGATCTAAATTTTAAATCGCAAAGAATTCAGCATATTTAGATTATCGAAAGACGTGGGATTCCGAGGAATCCGATTTTTGGCAGATCCTACAAGGTCCAACTTTTGTTGAGAGTAGGACAAGTCTTTATTTGTCAATTTGGTGCCCCATGCTCGACCATCAGTTGCATCTGGACGCGACTCTTATTTGAATTAGCCATAGCGAGAGCGAGACAGAAGGCTAGGTATTTCAGAGCAGCGAAGTCAACTTGATTGGATAGTTTAGTTACATTTGAACTTTAAACCGGGACTTGTGGAAGACTATGAACTTGCTTTGTAACACCTCCAAAATGCTAATGACATGATTTACAAAAAAGTATAGTGGAAGACTTAATGATAGAAGGCGCTACCACCATCCTAATAAGGACAAGGCTCACTGAAACTATTTAATCTTACAACTCATGCTCACAATCATAATATCTATTAAGCTGAAACACTCCAAGACCAAAGTCCATAACAGTTCAACTTCAATACAATCAACTTAATCATATTATGTGCTAACTCACACTCCACACTACACAAGTATATTAAATATAGACCCAACTTGACCCTGAGGTCGATCCCGACATTCATGCTATGCTGAATCCACTGTGAGCATTTGATGACTTCGAAAAGGACTTGTTAAATGAAGAAACATGTGATACTTCATCACTTAATATGAAAAACATGAAAACAATTCGAAAATATGAGCTAAAACCTAGTACATGTATTCATGTATTGTAAAATGAGCGTAGAAACACTGTTGATGGGTACCCGCCTTTACAATTCATTTAGTTTGCAATAACCATGAAAATGAAAGTAATATGAAACTGAATTGCTCATTATTATCTAGATGTGAATCTCTTTCAATGATATGATCTATACATAGGTGTACACCTGTCAATCCAATCAAGACTTGGCCTGATGTCGCGTGGGTAAATGACGGGGTGACGCCCTATAGATGATAACTGACGGGGCCACAAGTTAAATGGCAAATCACTGTATAAACTCATTAGTTGATAAACTCATTAAGAGTTGTAACTTGGTAAACATGTTTTGCTTTCTGAAGATATAACCAATGGACGTACCTTAAGTCTTTAAAAAAATATCATCTGACTTGATAAATGTCATCTGTTTCATAAATGTTATCTGACTTGATAACACTTATGCATAACGGGGAACGATGACTAGGCCTTGACTTTATTTCATTAATGTCATTATGGGTATTTGTGGTCAGTAAATGATCCTTACTCACATAATTGAGTAAGTAAAAGTATGTGTAATAGAAATTGAGTAATTAAATAGCATACATAACTTGGGTATTTCAATATAACTTCAAAACTGAATTAATAAAAGTAATTAAATTCAATATAAAGTAAATGAAAGCAAAATAAACCACAATTAGATAAATGAGATTACAAAGGAAAAGGCCTTGATGGTGACAAATGGGAGAGTGGTTTTGGCCTTTTCTGAAATAAATTACTGATACGGGTTTAATGCTCGCTGATGTATAGCTTGATTCAAGATAATAGCTAGTACACTAGATTGGCTTGATAAATACATTTGATACATTCTGAATTGAGTAAATAATAGAGGTTTGAGGCCAAGAGAGATATATCTTATTTTAAAATAACATAAACTGCAATAACTTGGTCTGATAAATATAGTTTCTCAGTCAAACATTCTCTCGACTTCCCATATTTCATTCACAAGTCCATTAAATACAGTGTTTTTTCATCCCAAAAAGATTATTGATCCCAATGAAAGCTATTAAACTCCCCAAACTTAGTACTTTCTTTGTAATATCAATAAGTGATTCAAAACTCATAATTAAGCCCCCAAAATGCATGTTTTTCTTCTTTTCTCTCATAAATCAAGCTGAAAACTCTAATAAAATCCATGAATATTCATTTCCCTCTTAAATGACCTTACTTAGCCCAAAATACATAAAATAAGTGCATGATCAATCTCACTCAATCTTTACTACTGCTCTTTACACAATTACTCAAAATGCTTCTAAAAAATCACCAAACTCAAAATACTCAACCGAAAATCATGAAATCTTATAGGAAATTCAAAAATAATATGAGAAATATACAGTAAAGTTTCCAGAATTTTTCTCTAAGTATACGCTACACAAAAATTGCAATAACAGTCCAATTTGCACTAAAGCAGATCAGTTCACTTCAAAAATTCATAACTTTCACCCTTGACTTCAAATGATGACCTAAAACTCTAATATGGAAAGATTAAGAAGTCCCAAAAAACTTTCATTTGCAATACAAATATGATTCCCACAATAGGTTTTTCAAAATGGGGTTAAAACACAAGTGTGTCAGTTTTGGTCAAACTTATGCCGTCCTAGCAAAACAACCATAACGTTTTCCACAGAACTTGGATTAAGGTGATTCAAAAGGAATTTGAAAGTTAATACACTTACCTATCTACCTACTCAAAATTATAATTTTCCACTGGGCCTATAATTACCAGTTTAATCTCAAAGTCGCCCCTGTTTTATGCATTTCCAGCCCTCACTGTTTTTGTTTTCTCCTCTTTTTTTCACATAAATCCTCACTTGAAATTATTCCAAATCACCAAAAACATCATCATAATCATCAATAAGACTAAATATTATGAAATCATATACAAAACAATACAAATTCATCACTTGACTTAAGCTAACTTGATCATGACAAAACTCTAACCTTAACATGCTTCAAGCTCAACCCCATGATGATCAATATCCCCAAAATCAGTAAAGTTTGCATGATGACATCTACTTTGATCTCAAGAGCATGAATCATAATTAAAACAATCATAAAACCAAAAATACATCAAGATCAAGTTAGGGTTTACTCACTTTGATGCTTGAAAACAAGAGATGTATGTGGTGTGAGGTGTGGGGGATGGCTGGTGGTGGTTATGGTGGTGGTTGGCAGCTGCTTTGGTGTGGAGATGGTGGCTGCAGCTGCTGTGTGGGAAGGTGTGGGTTTGAGAGAGAGAGAGAAGAGAGATGATGTTTGAGTTTTGGGTTGTGTTGTTTTTTTTGACTTGTTTACATGCTTGGGTGAAATTTTATCCTCAAAAAGTGACTTTTTGTTAACTATGGTTAGATTTAAATCATGCTAATTAGTTAGGTTAGTTAAGCAAGCTTGTTGGATTATGATCGGTTTATACGGTTTGAGCCCGGGAAGGAAAGTAAACCATATACAATTGAATTTTCGTAGCTCCAAATTAAATTTTTGCGAGGTTATAAAAATAACAACAATAATAATAATAATAATAATAATAATAATAATAATAATAATAATAATAATAATAATAATAATGAATTCTTAAATTATAATTATCGACGCCTACTATCGATTCACCTGAAATTTTACGATAATTGAAACTCGAAGTGTAAAGTGGGACCCAAAATTGTAATTTGCTAAATAAATAAATTGGGTGTAATTAAATTAATAAACATGATTTGGTTAAACCAATCACCATGAGTGATTAAATCAATAAACATGCTTAATTAAATAAATAAACATGATTAATTAAATAAATAAATATAATTTAAATAAATAAATATGGGTTAGAGTTGGGTTATTACAGGCTTGATGCCTCACTTCTCCGTCAAATTTTGTTTGCTATATTTTTGTTGTTCTAGTCTCTGTTTCTTTTTAGTACCTTGCAGTTTTGCTCGGTTATCTTCTTCTCTTTGGCCGTCTCGGTTGTATTTCTTAGACGTCTTTGTTTTTTTTTCCGTTTCTTTAAACCCCGTTAGTGCGTCCAACCTCCTTGTTTTTGTAATAACTGAAGCAGTTATCATGTGTTTGTCTCAGGTTGAACACAACAAGAAAGTGGCAAATGTAGGAAGTTATGGGTTGACTTGCAATCATGACAACCATCCTAACGGAATGACATCCACTAAAGTAAATTGCCAACAATTGACCAAATTCAATCGTGTGAGTTACAGGCAAAGCTAAATTTATGGATTTTAGTTTCGGCACATATCCATGATCCATAAAATTCTAAGGTACGTACCTATATACCATGCTCAGGTACATATCTATATAAGAGGCATCATATAATTGGGCTAAGCCTATATTTCATTTCCCCCAACCCAATAACCATTTTTATATTTCTTCCAACCCAACCGACTAAAAAAAAGAAACATTGCAGGAAATAAAAGATACACTACAGATAAGAAAAGATACATTACAAGTAAGAAAAGATACATTGCAGAAAACAAAGGGTACACTTCAGGCAAGAAAAGGTACATTGTAGAACAGAAAAGATACACTACTGCCCAAAAAAAAATACATTGCAATACATTGAGCGCTCGCATCCACTACATGACTTCATGGTGCGTACCATGCTAGATACATACGTTTGCATCTAAGAATTTTCCCCATGACCCAATTCATTTATCGAACATTTTTTTAAAAAAAATATTTTTGCTATTTTGAGCTATGCAAACTAGGGCTGTAACTATGGGCAGTGATCAAATGTCAATTACAAGGGTCCATTTTGCTTGATCTTCATGATCAAGTTCATTTCAGGGCGCCTTAGGCCATTAAAATTTTGCCCCCTATTTTGTTTTTTTTTTTTTCTTGGGAGAGTTTTGGACATGCTTAATATTTAAGTATATCGTTTCGACAAATTAGGAAAAATTTGTCAAAATTTTAAGTTCAACAATCTGACTTACTGTTGACCTTCTTTCAATGTACAGGTCGATCCACCCAATCCAAAAGGTGCTTGATTCTTTTCCCACCCATACATAACGTTCATGTATCATTGTACTGGTCCAAATATAATTCATTTTAATTTTTCCAATTTAATCATGGAAATTGATTAAATTAGGTGCATGCATTTCAATTCAACATTTGAATTGTTCAATTTCTGCCGGATTAGGATGGTGAAATGACCTCTAAACAAGGTTTCATAATGTTAATTTTATGCAAGTATTTAGTATTCAAAAATAGATGTAGAGATGCACATTTATAAGGAGGAAAAAAGATTACATTTTGATGAGAAACACAATCTGGCTTATTAATGTAATATGTATGTGAACTTTATCAAATAAAATAATAACAAATAAATAAATTAAATTAAATGACTAAAATCTATTAGCTAAAACAAGGGAAATTATATATTAGTGTTCATGTGTTTATTATGAGTGCAAGAAATAAAGGAAGAAGTTTGCCCAAGTTAACAGCCCAAATGCTTTTTTTGTGTTTGTGGTGTTTTGGATTGGGCTAAATAAGAAAAAAGAGCGCGAGAGAGTTGATTTTCACTACTAGAAGAATCACATGAGAGAGAAATACAAAGCCGAGATCGACTTTATTATTTGCCCACATCCATGTATCATCTCTACACTGCCACTAGATTTCCCTGTTCAACCCTATTTCTGCGCAGCCAGCCTGCCATGGTCCCCCAGCCGGTAGCAATCGCTAAGCCCCTAGGACCCACTAGAGCACAGCCAACCACCACTCACTGAACTGCCCTCCTCTTCTTGCTCTTTTCACTTGGTTTTTCAAGGTAGAAATACTTAAACCTTTCTTATCTTTCTTTGACATGCTTATTTCTTCTTCTTCAAGAAAAGAGTTATAAATTGTATTTTAGTTTAAAATAGGTGTTTACAATATAAATTTTGATGTTTGAATATGCTAATGTTGGGGTTAGAAAGGATTGAAGCTGTTGAATGTCTGGTTCGAATTATGTATATATAAGTTGCATTGATATGTGTCAAGTATGCCTTTTGATTCTAAGGTTTGGGTGGGATTAATCCAAATTGAAAAGCTTTGCTCGTGATTGGGAGGAGTTCAATTATATTGGTGTGATTTGGTTTTGGTCCTTAACGATCTTGAGAGTTGAGAAGGAATAAGAAGACCATTTACATGGAAATGCAATAAGAGGGGGGTGAAAACATAGAGGTTTTAAAATAAATAGTAGCATATTGGTGATCCTAAAACTAAGTGGGAAGTTGGATTGTATCTTTAATATAAGAATTAGGTGTTGCTAGTGATCAGGAGGGATCTTAGTACTTGATTTTTAATGACCAGACATAAAAATCACAATGGCTGGTGTAAGATAGGAAAGGTGATAGATTACTTTTCAATACTAGCCGATAGTTATCTATCAAAGAAGAATATTTGTTTCAAAAAATTATAGATCCAAATGAGTTAATATAGGAATTTTCAAATATGAAGTAGAATAAACAAATAATAAGTAAAAATTATCGAAAATTTCAAAGGAATAATCTTTTGGCCCAAATTTTTAGGTATAACAAATTATGTTCGAATAGTAGTAAAACCACTAACTTTGCTCATATAAATGCATTGCTTTTATTAATAGATTATTAAGTTAGAAAGGATGTGAATGTGGTTATTTAAAAAAAAAAAGAAGATAAAAGAAAAGAAATAATAATAATAACAATAACAACCACAGCAACACCAATAATTATAAACAATAACTATTAAACATATTCAAGCTGAAGTTGAATGAAAATAAAATCGATAAATAAAAATAAAAAATATATGGATATTTATGAAGTGGGAGACATGATATTAAGGTTGGGATTCTACGAATGTGGCGATTAATGATTATGTATAAATATGAAGCAATCCCTTAATGTTTGGAGATTTGGTCTATGTTAATGGTGGTTAATAAATAATCGGTAAATGGCACTCTTAACTTGAAGAAGCAAATGTATCCATGATTATGAGACTTAAGCTCACCTTATTGAAAATTATTTGATATTCTGCTAATAAGATATCCAAACTGAGACAGCAAATAGGCCATTTTTCATCAGCCAAGCTATCAACTAATTATTCCAAAAGGATGGGAAAGAGATATTTTCAAGCAAAGGTACTTTTACTACTTGTACCTTTTGAAAATTCACATATTTTTATACATATCAAAATCTTGTATAATTTAGCATTATTTTGTCACATAATTAAGTGGATCCACCAGCTATCAATTACAAAGACTTACGCCCTAGTTCACCCGTGTGGCCTCAGGTCAGGCTTCCTAATCGGTTTGGTAGGTGTAAACCTATTTAATGATTGCATTGTACATATTAGCTCATCAGTTTGGTTTCTACTTTTATATAAAAATCGATGATTGTCTTAATATAATTTTTCTCTGTCCCTGATTTTGAACTAAACTGAATTAAAATTTGAGCACTCACTAAAAATGTTTTCTATCTTTACAGTGTAGGAGTAGACGTATTGAGTTTCGGCTCACTTTTTGAAATTTTGGTGTTTCATGTTTTCAAGTAACTTATGTGAATCTACCCTCAACCAACTTGAGAGTATTGCCTTAAAGTCGTGGTGAAGGAGCTTAGCATGCTCACAACGATCGTGGTGGGGAGCTGATGGGTTGTTGTATATAGTTCACTATTAGTAGGATCACATACACATTTGTGTTTGGATTAGAATAGCCGCTTCGAATTATTTGAGAACATTTGGCTACATTATTCTTCACTAGAGTTCCCAACACCTAACTTTGTCCAATATTGGGATAGCGGTAACATTCTAACTTCAGTTTTTCGCTGGGTTAATCACTAGGGATTAGTTAATGTTAATTAAGACTAATAAGGTAATTAGAGTTGGCGCGTTACGATTATAATGAAAAGTTTGAATATTTTTAATATAATTATGAGAAATTACAATTACTTTGTTGTAAAAACTAACAATTTTGAGTAATAAGCATTCATAATTTTTGAGTTTGACAAAAGAAAAAGAACTCACAGAAGAAGTGCTCAAAACCTGTTGGATCCAAACAAAAGTTGTAAAATCGAAATACACCCGCCCGTATTTTTTCCAAACCCAAAATACATTCAACCTGTTTTTTATCTAAACCTAAATACGCCCGATCCATATTAGCTCACCCGCTCGAATTGATAGCTCTAGTCATAATTATATGCAGTAGCATATAATCTATCTATATAATTATATATATAATTGAGTAATTTTACATATTTTTACGAAGGGGCATAATTTATTGGTAAGGATATTGACTACTATTTTAATTCACTTTGTGTTTTCTAGTATACATACAACTCTTCCTGTAACAAATATACTTCGCAAAACTTTTCTTCTTCTCCTCAGTCAATTACTTTGAAATATCATTAATAAACATTTACTTGCATATGTAAAAAACAATACATATGCAAATCTAAAACATCATAAGATACAAAGATTTTTTAATTGATAAAATAAATCCAAACAATGAAAAGAATATTGTTATTAGATATCCTTTAAAAACTTCTTCAATAATTATTTACAAGTGTAGACATTGACATATTGTTTACCTCACCCCTTGCATTGCAAGAGGGAATAATTCTAATTTAATTAACTAAAGTGGAAAATAATACTTTTTTAATGAAAAGTAAGTACCACAATTATGGAAGTCATTTTCTCAAAAGATCTACCTATGAAATCGTCGCAAAGAACATGAAGTAGATCTCTTTGAGGTACAACATTTGACATAATTGTCGATTTGATATGCTAACCAAATTGGACAAGCTAATCTGTTACATGGTTGGCTTCTCTAAAAACATATGATATATCAACCATAGTATAAGAGCGTAAGTAAAAAGTACAAGTGTTTGGATTTTCTATAGTATCTGAATTTCGCTTGGAAGTGATTGAATCAAGATTTTGTTTTCTCCCTAAATTTGACTATGTTTGTGAACTACTTCAACTGTTGCTTTCACCACATTCTTTATTGATGTTGTTTATGCTAATATAACCAATGTCGATTCCAAATTATATGTTATTGCTTGCATATGGAAACAAACAGGCCTTATGATAATTATTTCCCAACCTTTTCTGAAGTGTAAGTTTTCATTCCAGGGAACCGCCAAACCTTGGTTCAGGTAGAGTTGAACACGATTGAGGAAGAGTTCAGCAAGTTTGACATTAATTGCAAATTGTAATAGTTTGAGCTACAGTAATCGCATGACATGATCATGCGTATAATGGCACCATAGCAATGCTGGATTTATATACTGACAGCTTCTACATTAGTATGGCAGAAAATATTCTATGAGGATCCTGTTTATAAGAAAAATTGTGATATTCAAAAGCATTTCACAAACGTGATGTTTGAATGTTTTCATTTTACTTTTTCAAAACCATTTCACAAATTTAGATAGAATTTTTATTTTCACTTAAACTTGTAAATCTAATAGGGTACATAGTAATTGTTAGACAAATAGGTCTGACCTGGATTGCGGAAGTTGACTGTCGGGAATAGCCCACGTTGGTATTGAATGTAAGATGGCTACCAGAGTCGCCTTTTAAGGTTCACGTCCTAGACCTGAGACCTCGGTGGATGGTTGGGCACCCGTGAGAGGAGATGGGAGAGTATGTGGTTTCTGTGTGACATGTTAGTAACCCTAATTGATCCCCTAAAACCACCTTATATAGATTGGAGGAACAATCAGGGAAGCCGCCCTAAGCGGCCTTAGTGGCCGTCGGGCCTAAAACATTAGGCCCGCCTAACAGCTCCCACTCAGCCACAAAGGCCGCAAAATGCATGCTCTCCATGAATCATAACTCATCACGCTTCATATTAGGAATAGGACGTACGATAAAAAAGTAACAAGTAGTGCTATATTAAATTACCAGCTAACTAACATAGCACTTTCACGAAATACGATACCTCAAATCATCCTGAACATTACCAGTGGCATCTCCAATCCTTATGCCATGATATATCATATGTTTATATACTTAATATAATCACCCGGGCTGATATTGGTGATGATGAATAGATTTTTCCTTAAACACTCATGATATTACATCTTAGCTAGATTGCTTTTCTAACATGTTCTCATTGAACCGTATACATCGTGACCCTTAAGAAACATATTAAAGTAGCAACGTCAAGTTTTGACTTCGTATCATCGGTTTAAGTCAAAGGGTCATCGTCTATAGGGTCACACAGTGACAGAAGATAGGGAGGTATATTGTCACTTTGTGTATGGTCGTCTTTTAAACACACACAGTATGAGATGTGTGCCATGATATAGCTCCCACTAAATTGGGTTCGTCATTATATATGCCATGCGAATCGCCAGTCTAGATTTTCACCCAAAAAATCTAACCTGAGCCACTAGATTAACATACTAAATGTCAATCTTGACACTCAAGATTCGGATTTTTAAGCTTTAATATGAAATTATATCTCATATTCGACTCCCTCGAGTCTCATCTTAGACTTACTAAGGCGACTATATCTTATCACATTCATACACTTCCAGTATGAGCAATTAATATTGCGCACTCAGTGCCAATATGATTAAGTCTCACCTTGCCGGCTACTCAAGCATCAGGGCGATTGCCTGTGTGACTAGGCCAATCAGAAGCCTGCGACATTTCAATATGCCTAATGCACAATAATAATTTATGAGCATTTTGCTCATTGCAAAAGAACCTTGTCCATCACATGACAAGATATGTCCCGAAACTGAACCTTGCGAATTCCTAGACTCAACATATGAGTTTTGAACATGTCACTAGGAATAGGTTTAGTCAAAAGGGACATAAACACCTTCTTGGTGTACATATACTTTATGGCAATATTTTTTGTTTCTATGGTGACACACAATCTGCCTCCATAGCTAACATTATTGTGCAGTTATTACTTCTTACTGCATCATGACATGGCTCTCCCACCCAGAGTGAAGGCATGTCTTGAGTTTGACTTAGACTCTTCCGAGTCACCACCTCAATTGACATTTTGAGGATCCTTTCAACTTGAGATCTCCCCCCTAATAGCATAAGACTAAGTCAACTGTACCATGAAGGTATCGCTCGACTCTCTTGGCGACTTGCCAATGTGCAAGTCTTGGGTTGCTCTGATAATGACTTACCAAGCCAACCGCAAAGCAAGTGTTAGGCCATGCACATAACATGGCGTACATTGAGTTTCTTACGGCACTAGTGTAAGGGACATTACTCATTTTCTCATTTTCTTTGTCTGTTTTTGGGCATTGGTCAAGACTCAAGGTTAAACTATTCAACTGGAGTGCCCACTGGTTTGGAATAATGCATACGGAACCATTCTAAAACTTTCTTGATATATGCCTCTTGGTTCATAACTAAAAGTCTCTTAGGACGCTTTCTTATTATTTTCATGCCTAGGACATACTTGCCTTCACCCATATCCTTCATCTCAAAGATGAAGGACAGCCACTTCTTAGTGGCTTTGATCATCTCCAAGTTGTTCCCAGCCAATAGTATGTCATCAACATATAGGGTAAGAAACATAATCCCTCTGGTTGATCTTTTGACATGCACACAATGGTCTTCTGACACCATGGATAAGTCAAACAAAGTTATAGCTTCATAGAATCTTAAGTACCAAGATCTGGAAGATTGCTTAAAACCATATACTTTTAAGACGGCACACCTTGTCCTCTTGTCCCTTTGATACAAAATCAATGGGTTGATCCATATAGAACCCTTCCTCAAAGCTACCATTGAGGAACACAATCTTTAGATCCATTTGAAACAATTCTAAGTCCAAATGGGCAACCATGGCAAGGAGCAGGCGAATAGAGGCAAATCTCATCATGGGAGAAAATGTCTCTTTACAGTCTACACCTTCAATTAGTGTAAACCCTTTCACTACTAAACGGGTTTTGAACTTATCGATCGAACCATCTGGCCGATATTTTATCTTGAAAACCCATTTGTTTCCAATAGACTTACGTTGGGGTGGAGATCAACAAGTTCCCAAACCTTATTTCTCACCATTGAGTCCATCTCATCTCTCAGGGCATATATCCACTCTTTGTGGTTTGGTGAGTCAATCCCTCTTGATAAGAGGTAGGCTCCTCAATTTCCAAGGGAGTGCACATGAATATTGCCTCTTCAATTTGAAAATATCATCGAGGAAATTTTTCACGCTCACTCCTTTAGATCATGGGACCTTCACTGTTTGTTTGCCTAGGTGAGGCATCCCTCCCCCTTTCTCTAAGAGGTGTGGGACCCTAAGCATGTGAAGAATCACTCCCACTATCCCTGACATTCCTCCCCCTTTCTCTAAGAGGTCTGGGACCCTAGGCATGTGGAGACTCACTCCCACTATCCCTTTGGGCTTGGGATCCTGAACATGTGGACTAACAGCATATTCGGGAACCGAAGATTGAAGACGGACCTCACTCAAAGGCTGACTCTCCTCATGTATAGGAGATTGAGGACGAATCTCATTCTCCTGGGCAGACAAGTCTCCCCCATTCCCTTCGGATAGGGGAGGCATATCATCTTCGGTGACTTGGTTCGAATCCAAATTCTCCCCCTCACCGAATGATGGTTGGATGTCTTGCTGTAACACAAACAGTTCGACATTCTTCTTGACTTCACAAATGGTTAGGAATTCATCATCGAAAAAGTTGACATTAAGGGATTCTATTTCTGTCATGCCACCATTAGGGTGTCCCCGTACATCACATATCTTTTAGATTGTGCATATACCTAATGAACACTATTTTGATGGCTCTTGAACCAAGTTTTTCATATTTGTGGGTTGGTTAAGCACATAGCCATCCAAACTCTATGGGCGTAAATGGTCCAAGTAATGGCCCAAATTGCCTATGGCTTCTTACCATAAATCATATGGTGCAGCTGGTATACTCTTGCTTGGCACATGGTTAAGGATATAGGTTGCCGTGAGCAACATATCCCCCCAAAACTATTTTGGTGGTTCGCATGTGCCATCATTGACTTGACCATGTCAAGCAATGTACGATTCCTGCGATCTGCAACACCGTTTTGTTGTGGAGTGCGTGGAATAGTTAGCTGTCTTTATATACCTTTTTCCTCATAGAACTCTCTGAACCTATCAGAGAGGTATTCACGACCTCAATCAGTCCAAAGATTTCTAACTTTTCATTCCAATTGAGTCTCAACTTTTTGTTACGAAGTATTTGAACATATCGAGTGCCTCGTAGCGATGAGATGGTAGGTACGCATACCTACATCATGAATAACCACCTATAAGAGTGATGAAATAGTAATCCCATGTCATACCTTAACGTTCATGGGTCCGTAAATGCTTAAATGGATTAATTATAAGGGACTATGCTCATAAGCTTTACCAAAAGGCTTTACTTTGCTAGCTAGACATTACTCACTTAGGCAACTTAACCCTCGTGAGTTGATCTAAAGGATCATCTCTGGTTAGCTTTTTCACTCTACCTTGAACCTCATGGTGAAGTCGAGGATCCCTAAAAACAGAGTTCAAAGAAAGCGACAAAGATGGAAGATGTCGAAATAGACGGAAATCAAGAGAGAAAACTAATATCAAAACTAAAAGGTATAAAGGCACGCTACACCCTAAGTGCGTAGAGAGTGTCGTGGAGAAACAACTTATTTCCTCCACGGAGTTTAAGCTGACACGTTGCTATGTCAAGGACATGTTCCTCACCGTCGTCCCCTAAGACAATAGTTTGTGAACCCATTAGGCAGTAATGAAGGTTCACAAAATCAACTCAAACCTGAACTATGTGTTCGGTTGCTCCTATGTCTACAGTTCACTATGGAAGAAAGTTTGATAACTACTGATTGAGAGCACACATATTATTCAGGTGTAACTATGAAAGAAGGTACCTTAGTCAGCTTGGGACGATCCCAAGCAGTGGGTTTCTTCTTTTTACAGTTATAGCACTTCACACGTGCTACATTCTATTCTCTATTGACCTTGACCTTTTACTCTTTTGGTAATACCATCCCTAGGTTTGGAGTCTTGAGAAGGGGATGAATCTGGTCAAAACTGAATGTCAAGCTAATCCCACAAGTCCTCAATAGTGAGATAGCCTTTAAATCCCCTTACCAGACCATCATGCATGCAATACCACATAGCTAGCATGGTGATTGATCCTTCCTCGAGCCATTCATGTTATATTATTAGCCTTTCTCTTGATACTGCTCACAAGCAGTTACATCTATGTTATTCACACCTTGTCCCATCTTAGGAGACTTTAAAAGTTGTCGAGTGTTCTAATACTTACGTTTGTTTAGAAGAGGCTAAATCTTCTAACACTATGTATCATAGTCTAATGCTATCTTTATTTTCCATTAGTAAACTAATCACCAACCATATTTTAATTGTCATATCTGAAAGTATATATTTAAAAAATGAACACTACGCATATTTTCAGGTAATTAAATTATTAAAAGCTCCATCATTCATGTCGTATGATCGAAAATTTCGCTAAACTCATAATCATCATATACAAGCATGAATTAGAAGTTTCTATAATTTAATTACTGTATTTTTCGATAAAATGAAATTTATGGAGTGCACAATTTGTTAAACTAATTAACACATCTAGAAATATCACAAAGATATTCAGTTTTAATCGTGCAAAACAAATTTACACGAAGTTATATAAAATGAATTTATACAGTTACTAATATGTCATTTGAAAGACTTTATTTAATGACATATCAAAGAAGAAATTACACGTAAGTAATTATATGGTACACATCCATATATTGTTACAAACCTTAATCAATATAAAATGAATTCATATAATGTGCCTGTTTAGTGATGATAATACATTATTAGATATTAGGCCCAAAACTTCACATTTAGCCATGTAAAGCATATTTACACAAGGCTTGTCTTATTCTGTTATTAGAACAATTCGTTTATTTTCTATATATATAACGCGTAGTTATACATCAATCATGTCTTTCATATTATCAATTATAATAACATGAAATTAAAAACAGAGAGAATTAATTCATCAAAATAAATATATGACCATCCTATGGCCACTTTCAACATATAAAACGAATTTATATGATCATGGGACTCGATATTCAATGGTCCAAAATGAAACAGAAACAAAATCGGCCCAAATAAAAAAACTACCCATGTAAAAATTGGGCCAAACAAATCGGCCCACCAAAACCAAAATAAAACTGGGACCTCCTTTTGCTTTCCCTTTTTTTAAAAAAAGAAAAATCGGCTCAAATTAAGGCCCTTCATATGAGTGAGTCACTCAGTCACTCAATATAACCCTAAAACACTCAACTCTCTCTCTCTCTCTCTCTCTCTCTCTCGGCCTTTCTCTACCTGCTTCTCAAATTCTCTCTCCTATTCTCGACCTGCTCTGGACGCCATGCCTAGAAAATGGAGCACCAATCTTCTTTCTTGGGTTTTGATGCCGTGGCTATGGCAGCCACCACCACCGTTCTCAGTTTCTTAAAAAAAAAACAACACCCAAGTGATGAACCACCACCACACCGCCACACGGAAAAGCTCTCAACCTTCGATCTACGCTACCTTGACAAGAACTGAGGGCATCACTGTATAGATCGGCTAAAACCAAGTCTGGGGAAGGTGCCCATGTGCCAAACGCGCCACTGAGGCAGTGGCGCATGGTCTCACGCGCTTCCTAAAATGGTGTTTTCCAACTCCGTTTCCTCAAGGTTACATAGATCGGGGATGATGAGGGGCTTTATGAGGAAGAAGATCGTGAAACAACCTTTGTCGGTGGCGCGTGACTGCGGTGTTTGTCTGATGGGTGTAGTTCGAGACCCCTTATTTCCGATTTCCACACCTCCTCTTTTTTTTTTAATTTAACCAGAGCCGAGGTTGAGAATCAGGCATTGAAGGATTATATTTTTGGTTTCGTGTCTAGGGCCTCAATGTTAGAGAGATTAGGGTTTCGAGTATGGGTTTTGTAGCATGTTAATGGTTTCGAATTAAAACATGCTTGCATATCAAATCACATAATAAGTTTATTCACGGGCTATCAATTGTAAAAGGTGGTCTTTTTGATGATAGATAACAAACTGAGTATGCCAATTATACAAAGCACAGCATCCAAGAATCTAATTCATCTTAGTTTATTTAAACAGTCGCATACTAATCATGCACTCATGAATTCGACTCATCATAGTTGTACTCAGTAGTAGAAGTAGTCATACCTTCTTATTGTATCATAATTCAATTTAATCATAAAATATCAGTCAAAAATTGACCCTTTTTTGGTAATATATGACTTAACTGGGCATGCTAATTTTATAAGGTATAAAGCATGAAATTGATTAATCTGGCCATAGCTTCGACTAACGCATAATTGCATTAAAAAAAAACATGCTTGTAGGACATAAACATGTTAAGCAATCTGGATGCGTAATTAACACATAATCACATAGTTTGTATGAGTTTGTTAGCAATCTGAAAAGCATGATGTAATTTGTAATCTGGGCATATGTGTTCATCAGTTATCAAGAGTAGAAATCCAAACTTTTAGCCAATTTGAGATATTAGAATCACATAAGCATGCCATGAGTTGCATAATTACGAAAATTAACCAACTAATCATATAATCATATTCTCAAAACTAAGCATGCTTGTTATTCAGATTATTTAATTTTTTATAACGGGACTAATCCGATCAGTTTAAACTCTGATACCACTGTTAAATAAATAGGACTGACCTGGATTGCGAAAGTTAACTGTCGGGAATAGCCCACATTGGTATGAATGTGAGGCGGCTATCAGAGTCGCCTTTTAGGGTTCACGTCCTAGACCCAAACCCCGATGGATGATTAGGCAGCCGTGAGAGGGGAGGGAGAGTATGTGGTTTCTGTGTCACATGTGTGTAACCCTAATTGATTCCCTGAAACCTCCTTATATAGGGTGGGGGAATAATCAGGGAAGCCGCCCTAAGCGACCTTAGTGGTCGTCAGGCCTAAAACGTTAGGCCCGACTAACAGTAACTTATATTTCCTCAGAAGAAAAGATAAACAAAAATTGTACGTGTAACATTTTTTTGGAGGGTTTTGGATCCTCCATTCTACTGAAATCAAGTCACTATTGGCTCAATAAGGGGCATAGTTCTCCCATAAAAGATTTTCCCATTCACAAGATTCGAGTCCGAAAGCTTGTTCAAAAAAACTAAGTGAACCACTTAAACCAAACTGTGTTAGTTGTACAATTAAAATTTTAGATAAAGGGACATCATCCGATCATTTAAGGTCATGGAATGAATACTTGCATGAATGCAGTTGGTATTTGTACAACCGGTTGTACAAATACAATTGTACAACCAGATTTCAGCTCACTAAAAATACCATATAGCTCACTAAAATATATTGTTGTGCACCGAGTTTCGCTCACTAAAAATAATGTATAGCTCGATAAATGTTTTAGTGAGTTAAGATACACTTTTAGTGAGCTAATACATACTTTTAGTGAGCAAATAGACCGAAACTAATTCACCTTATGTACCCAAGTTTCACTTAGTAAAAATACTATATAACTTATTAAAATGTGCTATTGTACTTAAAAAAAATGTTATTGTGCATCTAAAACTCACTAAACTATACTCTAATTGTCTATATTTTTTTAATGAGTTATGATATTTATTTAGTGAGTTGTTATATCATACAACCGATTATACAGAAGTAATTATACAATCAAATTTCAGCTCACTAAAAATAATGTATAGCTCACTACAATATTTTAGTGAGCTGAGACACAGTTTCAGTGAGCTAATACATACTTTTAATGATCGGATAGATCAAAACCAATGCATCTTATGTACCTAGGTTTTACTTAGTAAAAATACTATATAACTTATTAAAATGTGCTATTGTACTTTAAAAAATGTTATTGTGCATCTGAGACTCACTAAACTATATTCTAGTTGTCTATATTTTTTAGTGAGCTATGATATATATTTAATGAGCTATGACATATATTTAGTGAGTTGCACTATATTTAATGAGTTCACTACATTTGTATTATACTCACAAAATATAATACAAACACCATTATGTCATAGTAAAAAATGATTAAGTTGTAACGCTACCCAAGAACTTGATAATATTATTTACTGGCTATCTGTACTATTCTTTTTAGTGAGCTGTGCTATTTATTTTGTGAGTTATGATAGATATTTAGTGAGCTATAAAATGTATTTTATGACCAATATGATTTAGCATGGAATACTAATTATTTTTTATAAAAAATGACTGAATAAATGATATACTACACAATTTTAGTTAGCACATATACTTTTTTATTCATATTCTAAGGTATGATATATTTGCTTTTTAGTGAGTTATGACTTATATTTAGTGAGCTATGACATATTTTTAGTGGGTTGGATTATATTTGTATTATACTAACTAAATATATATAATACGAATTCGATTATGTCATAATAAAAGATAATATAAATATTTCTTACTAACATTGTATTACTCATTAAATATATTATATAACTCACTAGCATATGTCGTATTGCTCACTAATGTTGTATCCATACATATAAAAATTTATAGTGATTTTTTTCTTATTTTTGTTTATTTTTATAATAAATATGTATAAAAATGCGGATAATAAATATACAAATTTTCAATTAATATTTATCTTAGAAGTTAGGATTTTTATACAAAAATAGTGAAGGTAGATCCATAATGTAAATATAAGTGTATGCCTTAATATTTCAATGGAAGAATTTAAAAAAATGTTTTGCTCACTAATGTTGTATCCATACATATAAAACTTTGTAGTGAATTTTTTTTCTTATTTTTGCATTTTTTATAATAAATCTGTATGCTTCTATTGACTAAAAATATGGATAATAAATATAAAAATTTTCAATTATTATTTATCTTAAAAATTAGGGTTTTATACAAAAATAGTGAACGAAGATCCATAATGTAAGTATAAGTATATGTCTTAATATTTCAATGGAAGAATTTAAAAAAGTGTGTGTATTTTTTTTTTGGGGAGGGGGAGCATGTAAGGTGTGCCGTTCACAAATAAGTGAAGTAAACAACAAGTATTTGCGGTGAATTTTTTTGTCTTATTTTTCCTTATACATTGTAGGCTCGGGTGGACAAATGAGATGTTCACCCGGTTGCACACAATAAGTTAGTTGCGGCGTGAATGGCACTATTAATGGGAATGAATGCCACGATATCTCAAATTTCATAACAATTGCGATTTACAATATGTAGTTGGATTGTTAGGAAATAAGATGATCTGTTAGCTGGATTTTCCTGAATTTCTGAATCCTTTGAAATGGCAGTATCATTAGTTGTCATTTTATTCCGCCTTGTAACCTCAAGCAACCTATCTCCATTGAAAAAATTCGAGGAGGTATTACTTGGAAAATTGGTTAAATATAACTTAATAATTTGACATTTCTGAACTATATGATTTGAATTCAAAACACTGTGCTATGCCTCCGATCCTGAAAAATTGTATCTCCTTAACTGATATGGGTTAGGAAAATTGCTAAAACATATGTAAGAAAAAATGAATTATTTGCTATTAATTCTTTTCTACCAGAGCAAATAGGTTAAGTATAGGTAGGCCTAGAAATAAGTTAAGTTTGGCAAGCGTTTTTGTTCAATTCAATTAAAGCTCGACTCGAGTTCGATTTGACTAAAATTCAGCTTGGTTTGCATGCTTGACAAGCCAAAGCCAAGCCTTAGAATTTTAGCTCGACTTGGTCTAGTTGAGCTCATTTATTTATTTTTAAAGTAAATTGTACTTTATATTTTGGATATTGGTAATTCAACCTTTAAGTATACTAGGATTGTCCCCTACGAAATAAGGGTACGAGTTAAATAATATATTATTGTAAGATTAGATTTTTTAAATAAAAAAGCAAACAATAAATTGATGTATTATATTATTTTGTTGATACCAAAATAAAGCGAATCCTCTTTAGGTTTTTTTCCTACTAATAACACACTTTTTTGCTCTTAATTAATATCTAACTCACATTCTTTGTTGTATTTGCATCATTAAATCATTTATATTTTATGATTAAATTTTATTATTAAATAATAGGAAGGTATGTGAGAAGTTATCTTATTAAATAGAATTAATATTGTATTAAATTTACATCCATCATACATAGCATTTTCTTTTTATTTTAAATCTCATGTAGCATCCTATACATGTTGCATTTAAGTACCTCACATGACTATTCTTTCCTATGTGGCATCCTATATGGCAAGCTTATATGTCGCTTATACATAAGTTCAATCCAACTTTTAATATATATATATATATATATATATATATATATATATATATATATATATATATATATATAGATATATATATATATATGATTATTGATTATTGATACTTATTGTTTTGAGTTGGGCATTATAGTTATTTAAAGTTGAAGTACATCTCAAATCAATCATGTGAATATTTGAATCATAGAGGAAAAAGATA
>JAKOGI010002806.1:80000-84511 GCA_029747015.1 Carnegiea gigantea
TCCAGGCCGCAAAGTCTTTAGTCCCTATCCCCCCGAATTGTTTGCCCTTGCATGTGGTGGCCCATGATATGTGGGGGGGTCTACTGTAATCCTCCGTACCACCCCATAAGAAGTTCCTGCAGATGGCCATGATTTTCTTTAATACATACTGGGGCATAAGGAACATGGAAGCCCAATAATTGAACATACCAAAAATAACTCCATTGATAAGCCTTGCTCTGCCTGCGAAAGAAAGACTTCTTGTGGCCCAAATGTGCACCCGAGCGGTGATTTTCTCCACTAGAGCACTGCAATCCAGCTTTGTGAGGCAGCTGGCTGAGATTGGGACTCCCAGGTAGTTCATAGGTAGGGCACCTTGCTGGAAACCACTAGCATGCAGGCAGCGATTGTGTAGCATGGTAGAGCAGCCTCCTAAGTAGATCTGGGACTTTTGGAGGTTGGCCTCCAGGCCTGCAGAGTGGGAGAACAGATCCAGGGCTTCTTTAATGATATGAATTGTGGGGACATGAGCCTTACCGAATAGAATGAGATCATCTGCGAACATGAGGTGAGTAATATTGAGTGCTTTGCAGTGGGGATGGTGTCTAAACTGCGAGTGTAGGCTCGCTTTCTGCATAAGTCTTGAGAAGTATTCCATAGCTAGGACAAAGAGAAGTGGTGAGAGGGGGTCCCCCTGGCGAAGACCCCTTCGCCCTATGAAGCTGCCATGAATGTGGCCATTAAGGTGGAGATGAAATTCCACGTTAGAGACACAGGCCATAATCCATTTGGTGAAAACATTCGGGAAGTGCAGGGCTTTGAGCAGGGCCTCAATAAAATCCCAGTGGATGGAGTTAAAAGCTTTCCTTAGATCGACTTTCAACATGCACCTAGGGGAGATGTGCTTTCTGAGGTAGCCTCTAGCTAAGTCCTAGCAAATAAGGACATTGTAGACAATTTCATGCCCTTGGACGAACGCACCTTGACTTTGATTGATCAGGCTGGGCAAGACCGACTTGAGGCGTGAGCAAAGTAACTTGGAGATAACTTTATACAGGATGTTGCAGCATGAGATTGGACGGAAATCTGAGGCACGCTGTGGGTGAGCCACTTTTGGGAGCACTATCAACTTAGTGGCGCTAATGAAAAGGGGCATGTAGCCTGTTTCGAAAAGATGCTTGACCAAGGCGCAGACAAGCGGGCCTGTGGAATTCCAAGAAGATTTGAAGAATCCACTGCTGAAGCCATCTGGACCAGGGGACTTGTGATTTGGGATGGAGAACATTGCTTCTTTGATATCGGCATCCGTGAAAGCCTTACAGAGATCCATTTGCTGCTCCATAGAGAGTATCGCTCCTAGTGATATGGTGAAGGAGTCCAGAGATGAGCGCTGCGGGTAGGCATTTCCCAATAGGTCCTTGTAGAAAGTGTAGAGCACCTCCCCTAGCTTAACGAACCCCTCGACCTCAGTGCCTGAGGCATCTTGGAGAGAATAGATGTATGTTGCAAGCTTCCTTTGCTTTGCTTTGGCAAAGAAAAAACTGGTGCAGTCGTCCCTATACTTGATCCATTCTATTTTGCTCTGTTGTTTGAGGAGAGTGAGGCTTGATGAGAGAATGGAAATATATTTATTCCTAGCCTCTATCTCCTGGTGCTTCAGGGTGGCGCTGTCTGGGGAGCACTGAATATCTTGTTGAAGCCTGAGGAGCGCATTTCGCGCGATCTCCTGTTAGGTTTTCAGGTCTTTGAAATGGTCACGGTTCAGCCGAGAGAGCTGGTGCCTCATTTGGTAGAAGAAGTGCTTGGCCTGGCGCATGATGGTATGGCGATTGATGATTGGGAGGCAGGCAGCGACAATGTTTTGGAACTCCTTATGTGAGCTCCACATATCACGGTTGAGAAATTGAGGTGGGGGTCTAGGGGGTACATGAAATTGGATGAGGAGCGGGGAGTGATCTAATAGCCCAGGAGGAAGGGCGTTGACCATTGTGTAATCGAACTCCTCATGCCACATGCTATTGATGAAAACTCTGTCAATTTTGCTCTAAATGGTTTTGTTTGTCCAAGTGTAGACCGCCCCTGAGCCAGTCATCTCCTGCACCTCACAAGTTTCCATGAAAGCTGACAGCTCCTGAGTGTCACGATCAATCACCTCGTTCCCCCCTATGCGGTCATCCTTGTAAAGGATAGAATTAAAATCCCCTAGGATGCACCAGGCGCCCGGAACTGAGAGGGAAATGTGGTGAAGATCCTCCCATAATGGTTGTCGCTGAAACTCTAGGTTGTGCCCATAAATAAACGTAATATGGAAGTACTTACTAGTGCTGAGCTGGGTAGCCTCACAGTGAATGAGCTGATCTATTTTTTCCAGGAAAGTGAGGCTGTAGGAGCACGGCTTCCATGCAACCCAAATCCTTCCTTTTGAGATTTCGAAATTATTTGTCCAATCCCAACCGCGGAAAATGTTTGAAGTAATAGTCTCCACTTTCTGGCGCTTGATTTTTATTTCAAGTAAACCAACCAATCCAATCTTATTGAGCTGTAAGAAGATCTTGACATCTTCTTGCTTATTGGGCCAATTAAGGCCTCGCACGTTCCAACTAGCTATTTAATTCATGAGGGAGAGGAGTAGCCATGTTCTCCCATTGTAAGACATCCTGTAGCACATCCAGAATGTGAACATCATTTAGCACACTAAAGCTATTTTGATGCATGGACAATGAATCAGTGGACGCGGTTGTAGGACGTTTGGGCGAGGCTCCTTTAGAGACCGTGATGAATGCTTCTGAGGGCTTTTCCTGGGAAGAGGCTACTCTGGGCCTTGAAGGTGCGGGAACCATATTGTTTTGTGATGATCCAGCAGTTGGCTGTTGAGTGCTTGGGATGGTAGCCCCGCTTTGTTGTGGATCTAGGTTGATGATGATTTGTTCGTCCGGTTGCTGATTAATGACTGGTTGAGATGGAGCCTTAGGGTTTACAATTCTTCTCCATTCAGTGTGAGCTACCCCCTTTTTCTTACAGACCTCCTCTGTGTGCCCGAGCATTGCACAATGTGTGCATTTGGATGGAATCCATTCGTACGTCACTTGTTGATGTGTGAGAACCCCTTCTTCATTGAAGAATTCAATATGCTCTGGAAAGGGACCATCAATTTGCATTTCAACTAGGAGACGCGCGTAACGAATCACCTGTTTATCTTTGGTGAACTTGTCGGTTTTAAAGGGGATGCCCAGGATGCTCCCAATCTTGCTTAGACTCTCCATTCCCCAGTATTTGATGTCCAACGCAGGAAGATGAATCCAAATGGGAAGGGAACGGATTGTCTTGGTTTGGAGGTCCATGGTGGGATTCCATCCCTTAACCAACATGGGTTTGCTGTCAAAGAAATAAATTCCACATTTTTCAACTAAGATTTTATCCTGTAGTTAAGCAAATCGAACCATGAACACTCCTTTGCGCACATACAAGATACGATCAATTGCATAGTTTCCCAAATGCATTTAAGGAATCCTTTCATCACTTCAAAGGGTGGGTTGGCACCTATTACAGTGCATAGAACGGCTGATTGCCAATATTGTATTTCAACTTCCACATCGGATTTCACAAGATTTGTACATTTGACGCCATTTATGATGCTAGAGGGGATGAATTTGAGTTCCGTACCTTCATTTGGGTCTACCAGTTAGGCAAAGGAGCATTGCTGACCCTATGGTGATGAAGCTGAGCCATTGGATGCTCCCTGTACGTGGGACTGCACGGATGGAGCTTGAGGTTCTGAAGGATGTGCTGAAACTTGATTTGGTCTGGAGCAAGCATGGGCGACATTGGTGGGAGGAGGAAGGGGGCCCCGCTCAGAGGTTCTGCTAGTGCCGGCAGCCGGCGATTGGGCGATTGACAGGGAGCCACCGAGCACAGGTTCGGGAGGTCGGGAATTTAGTGCCTCAAGCTGAAGGAATTCCGAGCTGTTGGGGCCCAGGTGGTGAGGGATAGTGGCCCCGGGGGCGTCTGGGGGCAGAGTAGCCGGCGCTGGACCGAGGGAGGTGGCCGATATCTCCGGCACAGGCAGCCGTTGTCGGTCGATCGTGGGATCTAGAGTGCCTGGTATTTGGATCGCCACAGCCAATTGAGGGATCGAGGTTATTCCAGGCCCCGACCCACAGACCGGTGGCTCCGGGAGTGACCCTGGACCGTCCAAGAGAGGCGACGCCGGCAAAGGAGTCCGCGCCAGCAGCTGCTGTTGGGACCGCGTAGTTGGGCCCGGGTGGTGCTGAGCTATCTCTGAGAGCTGAACGCCGGAAGCTGACACTGACCCATAACCAGTGACTGTGGGCGGCGCCTTCCCTGCTATGGTTGCCGGCTCCGGCGACGGTCAAACTCGGCGAGAATGGTCCAGTCTGGGGCAACCCCGACGTCCTCGAGCCATCGCCAGAGGAGGGGGAAGCTGCAGCCGGATTATATATGATACATTTATATATATATACATATATATATACATATATATATATATATATACATATATATATATATATATA
>JAKOGI010002807.1:0-47500 GCA_029747015.1 Carnegiea gigantea
AAGGCGACCGACAGGAGCCTTGCATTTCCAGTGTGTGAGAGGATGTGCTTCATAATTGTCATGAGTCGATGAAGCTGCATGAAAGCGGAAGTGTTTGGGGACATTAGAGATTGGAGCGAAACCATTAAGAAAAATCAATACAAAAGTGTGACCAGAATCATTCTGAATGAGTTGGCTAACTCCAACACTGTCAAATTTGAAACCCCATTGTTGACAGCACATGATGTCAAACAATATAGTCTCAATCCATTCTATTTCACGTTTGAAGCCCCATTGTTGACTGCATAGGTTCTCAAATAGTCTATCAGCAATTTTTCCAGTCTAATCGATGACTGACCTAACCTACACCAAAGGTCCTTTAACATAAAGGATTTGAAGCCAAGAATGATGAACAAAGAAAGAAAAGAGGGGAAGCATTCTTGAGTAAGTTTGGCAATGTGGTTGTATCCTTCACGAGGGTTTTGGCAAGGGTGGTTTGTTGTCAATGCCCTCTTCAACATTGCTATGAGTGAATGTACTACCTTTACTTATACAACAGACGCTTGTTGTATGATTCACCAAGACATGAGAATATTTCTTTCGTAAATAGCCATCAATTAGCATTTGATCCTAGGAACGCATGTTCCAAACTGGCGCCCGTGTTCTGCCTGTTTCCTTTCCAGCGCACGTTTCTCGCCCCATGCCACGCAGATAGGAAGTTAGGAACACCTGCTTATTCCTCTCCCCATTCTAGATTTCGCATGTCTTTTTGCTATTTTTTTCCTAAAAAATATTATTTAGGTGATTTTTAAAATAAGTACATGTTATGGGACATGTCCATGATAAATATTTTATTGGGTGATCCAAATTTGAGTTTCACGTGTTGGAAAAGTAAAGGAATATAAGTTCCAAAAAATAAAATATTTAGTGATGTGATAGAATAAAGTTCCAAAATTTGGAACTTGAGTTGGGATGCTCTAAGTTCCCTCCCCTTCCCTTTCGCCCTTTTTTGGGTGATGACTTATGCGTCTCCCCCCCTTTTGGTTATTTGACGAATACCATACAAAACCAGAACAAACAAAAAAAGGGGGAAAAAACAATCTGAGTGAATTCCTTCTTTGACATCTGCTAGAGAAACGTGGTCTGAAATTCAAAGGAATAATATTTTTAAGTGCTCATTATGATCTTAATCCCAAGGCTCAAATTCATAGGATCAAAAATCTCAAAGCGTAAAGGAAAAACATAGGCCATCATAGTTTACAAGCTAGAACCTCTTGGCGCCTGTTTGCAAGGATTGGTTCCATTGTTGTGTTTCATAAGGTAACTGAGGCTAAATAAAACCCTCATTCCCAACGTTCAACGCGTATATTCTAACAGTTAAAGACTGCTGTCACCTTTAATATGACAGCCTTTTGGGCAACTTAAAATTTCTTTTGATTAGTACAATAAATTTTCGTTTAGTTAATCAGCACAATAAACCAAAAATAGTGTAATCTGACAGCCTTTTGGGCAACTTATGAAAATTTATTTTAATTAGTACAATAACTTATCGTTTTCTTAATCATCGTAATAAACCAAAAATGCTGGTACACACAAACGAATTGCCTACCCCCAAAGCATACCATCATTCTGATGTCCAACTACTGAACAACAAAATTACAGCAGCTCAGATGATTACAAAATATTCTCAGATACTCTGACAGCAGCTTAATTCTTATAACTCTTCATCTGCAAAACTCAAATTCAAGGTCTGCAACTTGAAACCGGCTCCTTGTATGATTTCAACCAGACCAGATGCCACTCCGGTTGCTTGGATTGTCGTCTCCTTTGTTAGCTACATAAGCAGAGTAACTGGTTGGACTATAAAACAACCACTCAGTAGACTTGATACTCCTTATAGAAGTCACGACTAGTCGTTTGTCATGGACAAAAGAACACAAATATTACCAAGGAGAACGAACAGCAGGAAGGAAAAATGAAATTTTAGAAAATTTCCTTTTTTAGATTAATATTTTCTTTGAAGTAAAATTTGCAGCAGAAACTCTCTAATGTTTGCAGAACACTAGAAAATTATTTCTGTAGGAAAACAAGTGCAGTATCCCCAACCTCTCAATCTAAACACTATAGCACATCAAGTGAAGAAAAATCAACTCACGCCTCTTTCACAATGACATTGATTTCTGGCTATAAGTGGGTCATAATGATTTCCTTCAAAACTACCATCCCCCCCCCCCCCCCGGGGAAAAAAAGTGCTTTCCCTGCGATGTCTCAAAGTTAATTCCCAAGAAAACCACTTTCTCCCTTTCTGGAAACAACGGGAATAGAAACTTCTACATAAGATGATGCGACAACAAAAGAAAGGACCAAGTCCAGCTAGAAAATATGGGAAGTAAGAGGGTGCATTGTGTGTTGTCAACCGCAAATCTTATGTAATGGTAGTGGGAAACGGGGTTCACACAAATCAGTTTTTAAGAAATCCATATCCAATTCCTTGCAAAAAAGTGTTCTCACCTCAACACTACAAATGCCCTCAGAAATCTGGACTTTCAGATCAGAAATTCCTTCTGTTGCCTGGAAAAGTAAGAGAACAGAGATTTGAGTATCAGACCCATGACAATCGTCATTGGAGAGTTCATCAAGAGCACATGCAGATGGAAATCACGGTAGGAAGTCATAAGATATTGGGGATTGAAACCCAAATAAATAAATAAAACCAAGAAAACTCAGATGCCAGCACACTTCTATATATTTCATCAAATAAGGGAAGCACTGCAAGCATATGATTTTTTTTTTTTTTTTTTCACTAAAACAAATACCGACTTTCTTATGCACCAGCATTTTGCATAGCTTTCTCATACTTGCCTTTCTTCCTGGCTTTTACAAAACTCTGGTGCATGCTTCTATCATGAATATGTTGGTGAGTATGCTGCAATTGATGCTAGCTGTACTAAACGGCAATTTTTCAGGAAAAGTATGTCCCTATGCACTGTTTCATCAGAGCCAGAATGAACTAGGCCGGCAAGAGCCACAGGTTCAACAAGGAATCGGACTGCAATCCGATCCAAAAGCTAAATCAACAGAGCATTTGCCAGGTCAAAATCCAATTAAACTGGAAGTTCATCTGATTAAACAGCAGTTTTTTCTCTGGTGTTAACACTTTCTATATTATCTGTTTTTTGCGCTCACAAACTTTCTGCCTTAGAAGTTAATTTACAAAAGCAGAAAAAACAGATAGAAAATATTTTTGGCTGGACAATTACCATTTTTTCCATACAGAGATGGTCAACATTGGAGCCTAATCAATATCAGTACTAGCAGCAATTAAACTGCAAAGACTGAACCTACAAATTTATCTGATTGTTGATCGTCGGTCTAGGATACTCAGCCATGATATGGGACTTTGTTCAGGAATAATCTGCACCACATATTAATTAAAGAGCATAAATGGTCCATTATCTGTACAAGAAGACCATGTGGCTCACATGCCAACTTCTGCTCCTCAAAGAGCAGATTCACCTGTTCTTCATACAAACAGGGCAGTTAGGGAGATAGCAGAGGCAAAATTTGTTTGGACAGCCAACTACTAGTGAAGAGGGGGGGGGGGGGTTCAACGAATTTTCCGGATTGCTGTATTCTGGTGTTTTACTGCGGATAGACTAGGTAGCTATCAGGCTTGTTTTTATACGGTTGATTACATTTTTTACCTGCGTTTATATTGTACCCAAATGCTTCTTTGGAACTAGGTCTGTGCACTTCCGGAATGAGATCCAAATGGGAGGGAGGGGGCGATAAATTGATGATTATAATAGGGGTATGGTCTAAGTATAAATCCCAAAGTGATCTCAAGGTAGCGAATCTTTACACCTTATAGATCCAAGAACTGTCCAATTTCTCGAGAAAGACACCTTTCTAAGCAGAAATGATAACTCAATTATCATATAACAGAACTGCAAAGTCTGCAACCATGTACGGAATTAGAAATGACATCAAGAAGTACCTCTAATGCTTGTCTCACTGCTGGAGCAGCTGCCTCGCTCATTGTTCCGTCTGCCTACAACAGCAGAACAAATTTCACAAACCAGACAAGGAAGCAAATAAAACAGTAAAGCAGTACCTTTTTTCTTTTTGGGCGTGGGGGGAAAGGGGGGTAAGAACATGTACCATTTTATCACAATAACTGAAGAGTGACAAGACTTTGGCAAAAGAATCAAGAGTAACACATTTTGGAGAATGTAAATAGTTAAGCAAACACTAAACAGCTTGACATTCAAAGGAAGTAACTTCACGCATGCATGTCACAAAGTGGTATATACATAATTCAGCTGGCCAAGATAAACTGTAAATTTTGAACATCAGATCAAATTAATTAGGGAAAGCTAAAAGCATAATAGAGCATGACGCCAATGTAAAATCATGAATCAGTGCAGCCATCTTCAGCTTATCTCCTCATGAAATACGGCAAAATCAAATCCATGACTGTTGCCAAATCAATACTAGTGATGCTTCAATAAAATTAAATGAGCATTGAACCACTACACTATGTCAGCTCTAGCCATCAAATGATAAAATCATCCTAGTAGAACTCCAAAAAAATATTGGACTCTATTAAATCAGCTCTTGTGACCACCAAGTCAATTCTAGCCACAAGATCCTTCAAATTCCGCGATCATTTCCCATCAGTGTCGCCTTCAGCTGCTCAAATACCTGCCAACCTACTCTATTCAAAAGGTTCAGGAATCTAAATTCTTTCACCTTACAGCCTCACACACCAACGTTGAACATTCACCGGTACACGCAATTGGCATTTCATCTTGAACCTCTGTCTAAGATGTAACTTGCCTGAAAATTTGTGGAGACCGGGAGCATGGTTCCAGCAAGTGGTATTCCAAAGATAAGTGTGAATGTCATTGCCGGCAAAAAAAAACATTGTGTACAGAGGGCTGCAGAGGCAGAAAAACTGGAAGAAGGCTTTAGTCTCCTGACATTACGCAAAAGTAGAGTGAAGATCTAGTGGTGCTCTTTTCAGTTTTCACAACAAGGATGACCAAGTTGCATGCAGGAAATCCAACTGTGGGTGCTCACCCTTAGTTACCTAATTAGCTGCACACCCCCCCCCCCGATCCGCGATCCTCGTTCCAAATCAATTCACCCGAGATCCGAAATGCGAGGGGTCATGATCCAATATGCCACGGCTATCGATCCCAAGTGAGCAAGGTTAATGATGGTTTTTGTAATGGTAGAACAGTTGTTCACAGCGGACTTCAGCTGATGGGCCTTGTGCCATACCTTCAACAATGCAAGCACCATGATCAGCTTCAATGGCGGCTGCTGACTTCAGAGGTAGACTGTGACAAGGAGATGAAGAGATCGAATAGGCTGCCAAGGCTTTAAGTAATGGAAGAGAGATGAGGAAGGGGAACTGTGTGCAATAAATTTTATTTGCGGATGGAAGTGAGAGAAACAAGTAGGGTATTGGGGTAGTAAGAGAAAGGCGATGAGAGTGAAAGGAGAATTAATTTGGGCAATGGGGAAACTGGGAAAGTAGCTAAATGTTATGGAGAATTGGGAACATAGGGAATGATAAAGGGGTTAATTGTGATACTGGAAGAAAAAGAAGACAGTCTAGGTATCATACATGATATAATTAATGAGATAATTTTTGATTTAATTAATTTATTATGTGTTCTTAGGGCATTTGGATCTATTAGTATATTCCCCTTTATTTTATTTTTAAGGAAAGCAATTAGCAATCCATAGCAACTTTTGCTGTGAATTATGATCCAGACTAGCGTTCCTAATGAAGCTACACCCTCGTTTCGGGATTCTGGCAAAAGTGTGTATTCCGATCCCAAACTCATTTTATCGATCCAGCGATCGGCAATCCCCTACCCTCTAAACTATGTTCTCACCACCATCTAAGATGAAAAAGAATAACGAAAGAAACTAAGTTGCAAGAGAACTAAGCTTCCAGCCAAAATTAATACTGTCAGAGGCATGTGGCTCACAATGATGAACAAGTCAAATGCAAAAGGTGGGAAATCCCATCAAGATTGGAGTATTCCAAACTAGGTAGAGGTGCAAACAGAGCACAGGTGAGTAGGTGACAGGAGGGAGGGTGAAAATGAGGAAGAAAACTCTCTAGCTGTGATATGTGCGATAGCATAGGGGAACCTAGGCAAGGAGAGGCTGACATCAAAATTGAGAAGAAAGCACAAAAACCTAGTTTGTCACAGAAGTTGGCTAATGGAGAGATGTAAGAGTCGCTTTGAGGACGCATAATATTATCCATCCAAAGTGAATTCGGTGAGCATTTGCAATCAAGATTGTCTTGTAGGCAAGGACCATAAATCTCGCATATCTAACGTGTTCAAAACGGAAGAATTGGTTACTTCACTCACCCTTGTATACATGCACATACACACACAATAGGAGAAGGAAAATACCCAATCAACAACTCTTTTTGCAACTATAAAAGGGAAAACCATGCCCTAGAAAGATCTAATGAATTTATTATAGTGAGAACAACTAGATTACAGTGGGTATACTCACAACACAATGCCTCTCATTATGTTGGAGAATTTCAACAGTAGACCACAGTCTGACCGTGGGTAGTGCCACGGTCTATGGTGGAGGTTTTTTAGCTCGGTTTCTTGGGTAATGATGCCACATTGTTGGCCTCCATAACCACCCGCCAATCCTATCTCGTAAGGTGCCTTTTAGCAGATTATAAAGACCAACGAAAAGAAGAGATACATGAGATGCGAACAAGATTATCAATTCACACTTCCATGAATTGAACATGAGAAAACTCAAACATCTACACATATCTTGTCAGCGTTTCATCCCGAAGACTATTTGTAGTATGTAGCAAATAGATCTTATGAAAAATGATCTTGTTCACGACTTGTTGATTTATTCAGTACCACAACCTTCATCTACATCCATTTCCCCTAACACATTCTCCTCGAGCACATGTCACGTTTAACTACTCCACAAACAATTATATCTTTCCATTTCATGCCACACATGACACGACATACCATAGTGGATGTCATCCCACAAAATTTGTTCTGCTTTACCCCCCCCCTTTTCTGCTTTCGGAATCATTGAGCTTTCTGTAACCCAACCAATGCTTCATGCTGGTGGACTTAGGAACCGTATTTCAGAAACACCAGCTTGCCACCACTCAACACCTGCTCATTCCAAGCCCGATTTTTCACATCCATGAACAACTTAATTTAGTAAGCTCGCCCTGCCAGAAGTTATCTAATAAAATTTGTATTTCCTTTTTTTTTTGGGTCTCCCATTACAGCTTCGTTTTCCCACCTTGTTTTCCTTGGGTAATTGTTTTCCCCACTAGGCTTCTTTCTTTTAAATGATGGTAATGCTGCTAAACCTGGAAGCAGTGATCCCATGGAGGTGAACAGCTTGACTATTCACATTAGAACCAATTGGAGAAGCCCATAAGATTGTCATGCTGTTTTTTTCTGGATTTTTCTTCAAAGAATCAGCTAAAACTATGCTGACAATTGGGTTCCTAACATACGGAAACGTTCTACAATTGTCAACCACTAATTAACAAGCAATTAGGTACACAGCTTGTAGTCAATACAGTTACACAACTTCATAAATCCTATATTAGACAAACAACCTGCAAAAATGTAACAACCCAAATACCACATTGAAAAACAAGAACCTTTAGCACAATGCTCAACACAGTCCGAAATTGCATCAGAGTATGAACAATCAAAACACCCTCTGCAGCAAAAATTCACAAATTAAAATATATAATTACAAACCTGGAAAAACATGATAAGCTTATCAGAAGGGGAAACTGGGACAGGAGCGGGTTTCTCCGCCGGGGCCTCTGCTTCTTCAGCACCAACTGTCTGTTCTGACACTTGGGTTTCCTCCTCCACTGACCTAACCCTTCTCAATTTTGACATCTGGGTCACCTTGAAATGAGGGAATTTGTGGGTAGAAAGTGCATTTTTGGGGCACTGAACTATGGAAGAAGGATGGGTTTTGTGGGCAATTTGAGGATGGTTTTGTTTGTGGATTGAAGTGAAAGGTTGGAATGCTGAGATTATTGACATTGTGCTTTTGGCAGTGTGATTTCGGAGGGTTTTTTTTCAGTTGATTACTTTGTGAATTGTTCCATGTCCAGAGCGAGCCCGCAAGAAGTTTATCATTTGGTTATATTATGTCCTCTTGCGTGTACCTTAGCCATGAGGGGGCTTATCAGTTTATCCATACTGGGGCTGAAGAATTTGAAAAATAAATAAATAATTGTTTTTGAGAGCAATGACTTATTTAGTTTTTTTTTTTATATGTCAATACCGCAATCTAATAAGTTGCATTAATATAGTCAATTCAAATAATTAGAATACCATAATTTTTAAATAATTGGTCAATCGATATACCATAATTCTTGAAGCACTATGTTTAATACTCTAAAAACCAAAAAGAAAAAAAAAAGCTTAGCACTATCTATTTAAATACAAAAATTGCACTTGTTGCTCATTTTCTCATTTCTTTCATCATCTCCACTTCTCTCTATACAATTTTTCCCCTCTCCACACTTGCTTCTCTCACTCACTTATCAACTCACTTCTCCATCTAATATAAGCATCAATGGGGGTGATGAAGTTTAGTCTGCCTAAGGAGGCGATAGAGTTACTACAACAGCCAAGAACTCCAACTGCGGAAGACTTGATCTTCACCAACAAATGTTCAATCGTTGTCAAGTTCTGGTTTATAAAAGTTAATGTTGTAGCACATCTGACAATGAGCCCTTGATGTACCTTTGAGGGAAGGAGGAAAAACTAAAGCAAGAATGCAATAGCTCACGGTTAAGCAAACTGAATTCAGTTCAGTGCCTTAAACCCGTGTAGAAGAACAATGAAAAAGATAGAGCTAAACTCGAAGTTTGGATACAGAAACACCACCAAACTCAAGCTTAGGGTCCCTAATCTTTGATTAAGATACAGAAGCACCACTTAAACAAAGGTTAGGACTTACTTGAATACCACCTTAATAGACCACATTAAGGATAAACAAGTGAAGTATTTGGAATTCAAAAGCAAAAGCTCTCAAAAGTGTATTCTGAAAATTCAAGCTAATCAACTAGCCAAAGGCCGTGTGAAACATAAGTGTACAAGCCTAGCAAGCAAGCATCTAGGCAAGCATACACCTAAGCTTTCCTCCCTAGGAAGGAAAGGTACTAACTAAGGCTAATCCTCACAGTTTATGCTAACCGTGTACAAAGCTTGATTACACCTAGTCTAATTACATCCAAATCAATAACGAAAGCAAAACAAATGATCCTTACAACTTAATTAACTTATACTTAAGCTAAATTAATCAGAAATCAAACCAAGAGCATGTGCTTCAGCCGTAAAGACTTTTCGGCTGTCCAATAGGCTTCAAGAGACAATTTCTTTTGTAGCTTGGCTCCCATTAGTTGCTCTTCTACATGTAAGCTCTTTTTGCAGATGATCAATGGCCTTCTAGACACCTTGGGGCGTGTGCCACTCTAGCTGAAGAGGAGGAAACCCACGGATGAAGGCAAATTGACCGTGCTGCATCAAACCGGGTTCACGGATAGTTTTAACCCGATGTTCAAACCCGAATTAAGCTTAGCAAAAGTGAGCATGATTTTATTTTCAGGCCATAGGGGGAAACCTTAGGGTGTGTACAAACCCTCCTGCAAAGAAATCAAGGTGAAACCATATTTAAGTAGGGTAATTCTACCAAAACATTTAACCGTGCAGTTTTGAACCAAAACTAGCCGGTTTGACAAAAGGCCTTGATCTCCCATCTTCTTGTATGGATGATTGGAAATGAATGCTTGGACTTGAAAGTAGACATGATAAGGATTCCAAAAATGCAAAAAGATTAGATTAAGCCATAATGTAGCTTAAGCAATGAGATGAACAAAATCGGGCATTTTCTGGCCATGCAACCCGGTTGTAGCTGTTTGAGAGTCTTACAAAATGTGGGCCATCCTTTGAACTTGGGACCTTGTTCTTGGATGTTCTGGACTTGGTACATCATGGACAAGGTCATGGCTAGGTAGGACTCCATCATCCTCCCCTTGTTGAAAAGATTTGATCCTCAAATCTGTAGGGGAGTCATCTAGATGGAAGGGGCTCAAATCTGCCACATTAAACGTGGCTGAGACTCCATAATCTCTAGGTAGATCAACCTTGTATGCATTGTCATTTATCCTTTCCAAGACCTCAAATAGACCTTCAGCTCATGGCATGAGTTTGTTCGTCATTTTAGAAGGAAATCTTTCCTTCCTCAAGTGGATCCAAACTAGGTCTCCTGGTTGAAATACTATCTTTCTCCTATGCTTGTTGGCTTGGGCTTCATAGGATGCATTGGTCTTCTCAATTCTAGCCTTTACCAATTCATGGAGTTTCTGAATTTCTTTCACTCTTGCTGCTGCATCAGCATTTGGTTTTTGGTCTTGACGTTGGGGAGTAAGATCATTAGGACTCAAAGGATCAATCCCATACACCACCTTAAATGGTGAAAGACCAGTAGCCTTGCTGGAAGCTTTGTTGTACGTAAACTCAGTATGTGGCAAGAGTAAATCCCAAACTTTAGTATGAGGTTTGATCAAAGCTCTTAGGAGAGTACCTAAGGTTCGATTAGTTACCTCAATTTGGCTATCAGTTTGGGGGTAACAAGTTGTACTAAATAGCAACTTAGTGTCAAGCTTCTTCCAAAGAGTGATCCAAAAATGACTTAGAAATTTGGTATCCCTATCTGAAATAATGGACTTAGGGATATCATGCAGCCTTCTTAACTCTTTGAAGTATAACTTGGCAATGTGTGTAGCATCATTGGTTTTGTTGCAAGGTATGAAGTGTGCCATTTTTGAAAACCTGTCCACCACCACAAATATGGAATCCTTGCCCCTTTGGGTCTTAGGCAAACCCAAAATAAAGTCCATACTCACATCCACCCAAGGTAGAGTAGGCACGGGCAATGGAGTGTACAAACCGTGAGGTAAGGTATGACTTTTAGCTACTTGGCACGTACCACACCTTCTTAGGATGTCTTGAACATCCTTCTCCATCCTTGGCCAATAGTAATGTTCCCTTAACATGGTTAAGGTCTTTGACTCATCAAAATGACTAGCCAAGGATCCACCATGAACTTCTCTAATCAAGAGCTCACGGGTGCTACACTTAGGAATATACAGCCGTACTCCTTTGAATAAATATCCCTCTTGGAGTAAGAAATCTCCCTTGGGGTGCTTCAAACACACAGAATATAGGTCCCCAAGGTCTTCATCTTCAGCATACAAACTCTTAAGATGCTCAAAACTAAGAACAAGAGCATCTAGTTGAAACAAAAGGAGATGTCTCCTTGATAATATATCCGCACCTTGATTCAATCTTTCTGATTTGTGCTTGATGATGAAGTGGAATGACTGAAGAAACTCAACCCATTTAACATGGCATGAGTTAAGCTTGTGTTGGCCTTGAATGTACTTCAATGCCTCATGATCAGAATGCAATATAAACTCACTAACCACCAAGTAATGGCTCCAATGCTCTAGACACCGAACTATTGCATAGAATTTCCTGTCATATATGGAGTATTTTCTTCTTGATTCACATAATTTCTCACTAAAAAAGGCTAATGGTTTACTTTCTTGAGTAAGAACTCTACCTATTCCCACTCCTGATGTATCACATTCAACTTTAAAAACTTTCTCAAAACACGACAATACAAAAACCGGTGCTTGAGTTAGTTTTTCTTTACTTCTTCAAAGGCAGATTGTGCTTTGGGGTTCTATTTGAATGATACACCCTTAAGCACTTTAGTCATGGGGGCCATTATGGTGCTGAAATTTTGAATAAACCTCCTGTAAAAGGAAGCTAAGCCATGGAAATTTCGAACATCATGTATACTTTGTGGTTGAGGCCAAGACCGAATAGCCTCTATCTTCCCTTCATCTGCCTTTATGCCATCTTCTGAAACAATGTAACCTAAGAATGTGACTTCTTGAGTGAAGAAAGTACATTTCTTAAGATTACCATACAACTTTTCACATTCCAGGACATGCATAATCTGATTGAGATGATCTTGATGTGCTTGCTCATCCTTGGAGTAAATCAGAATGTCATCAAAGTAGACTACCACGAACTTGCCAATGTAAGGCTTGAATACTTGATTCATTAGCCTCATGAATGTACTAGGAGCATTAGAAAGACCAAATCGCATAACAAGCCATTCATACAAACCACCTTTAGTCTTGAATGCAATCTTCCATTCATCTCCTTCACGGATTCTAATCTGGTAGTGTCCGCTTCGAAGATCAATTTTGGAGAATACCTTTGAGCCATGTAGTTTGTCCAACACATCTTCAAGCCTAGGTGTGGATACCTATACTTAATTATGATTTTGTTTATGGCTCTACCATCCACACACATTCGTTGGCTACCATCCTTCTTTGAAACCAACAAGGCAGGTATGACACAAGGGTTTAAGGACTCACGTACAAGCCCTTTTGACATCAACTCCTCGACTTGCCTTTGAATCTCCATGGTTTCCTTTGGGTTCATCCTATAAGTTGGCTTATTTGGAAGGATTGAACCTGGAATGAGATCAATGTGGTGTTGGATATCTCTTTTAGGAGGTAAACCCGTAGGTATCTCCTCAAGAAACAAATGACAGAAGTTTTTAATGAGTGTTCTTGCAATGGGATGAGTAGGCATCAAACTTTTTGGTTCGTCTTGCATGCTTAGTATCCACTCTTTAAAGGCCTTAAACTCGTGTTAAGAAGCCTTTAGGATGGGTTCACTCACAAACAGTAAACGATCAACTTGTTTGGGATTTTTTTATGGTTGAATTTCGTGGAGTTTGGATGGGGATAAAGGGGCTAGGGTGATCTTCTTGTCATCCTTAGTAAAGGAGTAGTTGTTTAGATAACCATTGTGCATAATCTTTCGGTCATACAACCATGGCCTTCCTAACAGCATATGACATGCATCCATTGGAATCACATCGCACCATAACTCATCTTGATAGTTCTTTGCAATGGAGAAAGAAATCAAGCACCGGGAGTTAACTTGAATTCCCTTGCTTTGATTTAGCCATTAGATATTGTATGGATGTGGATAAGTTATTGTTTGTAGCCCTAGTTTCTCAATCACGCTTAGAGAAACTACATTTGTACAGCTCCCTTCATCAATGATCAAAGAGCACACTTTCCCTTGGACAGTACAACGAGTATGGAAAATGTTCTCCCTTTGTTCATCTTTAACTCCCTTTTGGTTGCTTAGAACTCTTCTCAAAACCAAGAGTTCTCCTTCATCAGCCTCTTCCACAACTTCTTCTTGAGTTTCTTCAAGTTTTGGTTCACTTTCAACTTCATTTTCTTCCTCCTCAAAGTCTTCCCTCACGGCTGCCCATTCAGATAAGGTAATCACCTTTCTGTTTGGACACTCCAAGGTTATGTGTCCAAGCCTTTGACATTTAAAACACCTTCTATTGCTCATGAGGTAGGGATTAGGTGTATTCCAAGGTGTTTGGGTTCTTTGTGGTGCTGGGGTTCTTTGTGGGAAGGAATGGGATGGAGTTTGTGGCTTAGGAACAGGATTGGAGTTTCCCTTGTTAAAAGGTTGGTTCTGGGTTAAAGGCCATATGTTTTAGGGTTTAAAGGGTTGTCTTGCCTTCTTTTGCTACTCCACTTTATGTGCCAAGACACAAACATCATCAAACGAAGTATATGCTTGCAATTCAACCACATTAGAGTACCTAGGATCAAGTCCTCCCAAGTATCTAACTATAGTTTGTTCTTTTGGCTCTTGAATGTCACACTTGATTAGTAACTTCTCAAACTCACGTGCATATTCTTCAACACTCATATTACCTTGAATAAGGTTACGAAGTTGGGAATAACAATCCTGAACATAGGTTGGTGGTAGAAAACGCGCTTTGAGTTTAGATTTCATTTTATCCCAAGTACGGATTTTTGATTTCCTTTCTCTTAGCCGTTTAGCACTTAGGTTTGTCCACCACATAGATGCATACTTTCTGAGTCTTAAGGCTACTAATTTAACCTTCTTATCATCAGAGACATCTTTATATTCAAAGACTCTCTCAACAGTGCGCAACCAATTAAGAAATTCCTCAGGATGAAGCTTACCTTCAAATTCAGGAACTTCCACCCTGAAATCATTGGTGTTTGCTTGGAACCAGGGCTCCCCTCTAATCATTCTGGTTGTTTCTTCTTCACTTGATGAATCAACTTCATGACTAAAGACTTGTTCACGCCCTCTAGGTTCAGATTGAAGAGTATCTTCATTCAGTTTTTGCTTTTGCTTCAAAACTGAACCCAATTGCTTTCTCAAGTACTCATTTTGTGCCTGAGTTTCTTGATTCTTTTGTGAGTCCTCTCGAATTTTGCTGGCCAGGAACTCATTTTGCTTCATCAAAGCTTCAAACCTTTCTTCTAAGGTCATCCTTGTCGAAGTCATGCTTGAACTAGGTCGTTTAAGCAAGTGAAACAACACGGAATAGGGGTGGCATGATTGTGCTTAATGGCACGGGGTGACCATGCTATTTTTTTGCTAGGCACGGCTGAAAACAACAAGTTTTACGGTTTGTGTTTTCACTCAAACCGGGACTGAAAATGGAAAGTGTGTTTGAAAGGGAATGAATGGGTGGAATCTGGAAGTGGTGCACTGTACCAGGCCAAGGAGAAACCTTTGCTCTGATACCAAATATGATGTACCTTTGAGGGAAGGAGGAAAAACTAAAGCAAGAATGCAATAGCTCACGGTTAAGCAAATTGAATTTCAGTTCAGTGCCTTGAACCCATGTAGAAGAACAATGAAAAAGATAGAGCTACACTCGAAGTTTGGATACAGAAATACCACCAAACTCAAGCTTAGGGTCCCTAATATTTGATTAAGATACAAAAGCACCACTTAAACAAAGGTTAGGACTTACTTGAATGCCACCTTAATAGACCAAATTAAGGATAAGCAAGTGAAGTATTTGGAATTCGAAAGCAAAAGCTCTCAAAAGTGTATTTAGAAAATTCAAGCTAATCAACCAGCCAAAGGCCGTGTGAAACATAAGTGTACAAGCCTAGCAAGCAAGCACCTAGGCAAGCATACACCTAAGCTTTCCTCCCTAGGAAGGAAAGGTACTAACTAAGGCTAATCCTCACGGTTTATGCTAACCGTGTACAAAGCTTGATTACACCTAATCTAATTACATCCAAATCAATAAGGAAAGCAAAACAAATGATCCTTACAACTTAATTAACTTATACTTAATCTTAATCAATTAGAAATCAAACCAAGAGCATGTGCTTCAGCCGTAAAGAGAGAGTTCCTTTTCGGCTGTCCAATAGGCTTCAAGAGATAAGTTCTTTTGCAGCTTGGCTCCCATTGGTTGCTCTTCTCAATGTAAGCTCTTTTTACAGATGATCATTGGCCTTCTATACACCTTGGGGCATGTGCCACTCCAGCTGAAGAGGAGGAAACCCACGGATGAAGGCAAATTGACCGTGCTGCATCAAATCGGGTTCACGGATAGTTTTAACCCGGTCTTCAAACCTGAATTAAGCTTAGCAAAAGTGAGCATGATTTTGTTTTCAGGTAATGGGGGGAACCCTTAAGGTGAGTACAAATCCCCCTGCAAAGAAATCAAGGTTAAACCATGTTTAAGTAGGACAATTGTACCAAAACATTTAACCGTGCAGTTTTGAACCAAAACTGGCCGGTTCGACAAAAGGCCTTGATCTCCTATCTTCTTGTGTGCATAGTTGGAAATGAATAATTGGACCTGAAAGTAGACATAATAAGGATTCCAAAAATGCAAAAAGATGAGACTTAAGCCACAATGTAGCTTAAGTAATGAGATGAACAAAACCGGGCATTTTCTAACCATGCGACCCGGTTGTAACTATTTGAGAGTCTTGCAAAATGTGGGCCATCCTTTGAACTTGGGACCTTGTTCTTGGACGTTCTGGACTTGGTACATCATGGACAAGATCATGGTTAGGTAGGACTCCATCAGCCCTATTATGGGGATATAGTCTATTATCAATCTTTATCGCTCTTCCGACTACAAGTAATCCCTCGCCCCTCCCCCTCCAGTTTTAGGTTGGTGTTGAAAATAGTGATGATTTTAATATTCGATTCTGTAATTTTTCATTTTCATGACTACTTGCTTGACAAATTGCAATTTGATTTAAAACAAAAATTAGGCTTTTTCCTGATGTGTTGTTAAATTTCTTAGAGATTTATAGGTTGATTTTACTTCATTCAAAAAAATAAGGAATCCTGATTTTGTATTTTTTTTTCTTTTAAATCTTGAATTCATTTTGGCATTTTAATGCATTCATAATATTAGTATGAGTTTTCTATTTTTTTTGGATTACAATTTGATATACTAGTTTGTGTATGTGCATGAACGAGTGTTTAAATGGTAAAATTTAATAAAATCAAATATTAACATAAGACCTAAAGATTGTTTGTGTAAGTATTGAATCAAAAGAATGGGGTGAAAATCAAATATTCGAAGATATTAGGTACCACTTGTTGAGAAAGATTTTTCTTTTTGGGCAAAGGAATGAAAAATTTCATCAATCATTCACAATTCACCATGTGGTCCCTACAATGCATGTTCGACTAAAATAAGTTTAACTTTAAATGCCAAAATTATAGCTTTATCTAAAAATGTGAATTCAATCTTTTTCACATTATTATATTTTTGTTCTTATAAATATTTCTGAATATAGCATTGTGAATTTAAATATCCCCTCTCTTTTTGCACCAAAAAGGGGAGCAACTTTTACGTCTCAAACTTAATATAGACTAAAAATTAACCCTCCATCTGAAACAAAGTGTTTACATTTTATTCGTTTCTTTCTCCTTTCCAAGATTCCCCTCCTCCTATTACCCAAATAAAAGCTCCTCACCAACCCCGCCCCCCATTCCATCGTCACTGCAAGTCAATCCAACCTTCCTCATTGTAAGTCAATCCAACCCCCTTCCAATTAAAAGAAGAGAAATTTGACCCCATATCCCATCAAAAATAAAAGCTTATAGTATGTTCCCCTCTTTTATCTCTATCTTTGCCTTTTGACATCCCTCATTCTGTTAATAATCGACACAAAAATATATGATAGATCTTCCAAAAAATAAGAAGAAAACAAAATATATTGAGATAAAGATGAATATTATAGAGATAACAATATATAATAAATCGAGAGTAAGCGATGATAGGAAAGGCATCGATCATTCTATGACATTCCCAACTACTTAAAATGAAAAATTGTTTAAGGGTTGACAAGCCACTCAAAGAAAATGGAGTCTCTGCATTTTGCTTAAATCCCACCAAAATTAATTTCAATTTAAAAGTTAAAGCTAAAGTAGATAATGGCAATTACCAACCCCATACAAACTCTATCACCAGGTCAAATGTATCAATTAGTTGCTAAAGAGATAAAATAAACATATTATTTAAAATAAAATAAAATGTTTCCCCACTTCCATCAGGTAATTGCTACCTAAAAACTGTGATCAGAAATTGCATGATTTGCATCACCATTCATTTATGCCCCCCAACCCCTGAAACTTTATCAGTAAATTTATCAATTTGTTATTTTTATCATTTAGATATGCATGACTAATGATGAGATTATAAATCTGCTGGTAGAAACAAACTCAGAGGACTTTAAATGTTGGTGATGAATAAATTTCCTTCAGTTGGAGCTTTTTTTTTTTTTTTTTTTTGAGGTGGTGCTTGACAAATTCTTGGAATGATCTTTCATTAATATGAAAATATTTACTAATAAACTGTATACTAATATGAAACACTTGTAACGTGATATGCAGTAGAATCATCGGGCGAACTAACATTGGCAAAAAGAGGAAAATACAAAGGGATAGAGATGTACAAAATGACCTCAAATAATTAATGGTGAAAAAATAAAAAATCTTAACTAAATCTTGTTAATAGTTGAAATAAAAACAACAATAATGAACAGTAAAATAAAATAAACAACAACGTACCCAATTTGCTGACTGGAACAATTCTATAAATGCTTTTTCTCTTTTTTTTCCTGTTTTTCTTTTGTTAGGGCTACTGGAACAAATCTATAGACGCTTGAATTGCATCTTGATTCCTCATCTAAGTAACATCGAGGGGAAAAAAATAAGAAACCATTTTAGATCGTGTCTTTCCTCTGATTTGTTTGACGCATCAAAGATAGGCACAAATTAGATTATTACTTACAACATTTGAAAAATTTGCCCCCAGAGTCATCTATAAGAAATAGTTAGATAGAAACTGAAAAATTGTGAACAATTAAAATTCAGTCATCTTAGAACTCAATCATCCCCACCATCTCCCCCACCTTATAGAACAGATCCCAACTGGTACCGTTGCTCTTCAACAGGTAGTGGAGTGATACCCACCTTGTCGGAGACATACGGGTTGACTTGCTTTGACTCTGCAAATTCAGAAGGCGATAGTAGCGGCGGCGGCGCACACTCACTTTTTATATTCTACAAATAAGTGTGAATGTCAGAACCCCCACAATTTGTTCGAGTTTTGCAATTTGAAGGGGAGTTTACACATATAAATTGCCCATCACCTAAAGGCCACGAGGGAAAGGAATGGGGTTCAACAGTTAAATAATGAGAGAAAAGAAACAGAGAGTGAGATACGTGATTGTGTGGGAAATGATTACATGCATGAGGGTAGTTAACAGCAAAAGAGAGGGAGCGGATGGGTGAGGAATTTGAGGAGGAAGGGGAATCGTTTAGTAGTTATCAAGTTTTTTTTTGGGTGAGGGTAGTTAACAGCATAAGAGAGAGAGGAGATGGGTGAGGAATTTGAGGGGAAAGGGGAACCGTTGAGTAGTTATCATATTTTTTTTGGGGGGGGGAATCTTAAGGGTAGTTACCAGCAAAAGAGAGAGGGGGAGGAGTGAGGAATTTGAGGGTTGAGTAGAACCGTTGATTACTAATTAGTTATTATATTTTTTTTTGGGGGAAAAAATCATATTTGAAAATTAGATGATAACCGTCAATAATACTTCAAATTTTGAATTTTGAGAACTTTAATATTTAAGCGGCACATGTTTTTAGCGGGACTGCACGAAATTACAGAATTTATCATTTCCTCGTCAATGAGCTCATTACATATTTTTACACTTATAAGATAAAGATTATGAATTAAACAATTACATGATGAATTTGCAACTTTATTGATAAATATGTATTTTGAATATGTCCCTAGTTACAAATAAGCATTTTTAAATTTCTCTAATGTATCTATGAAAAGCACTAATGAATATTATCAAAAAGAAATTGGATATCAAGTTCAGTTGTTTTGAATTCTAATTGTGTCTTAACTTTTTCTAGTTATTAATGAATATTTGTTTGTTGTGATGTATTTGGATAATCTTATATATGTAATTTTTATGAGTATGTAAAGTTTAATGTTGAACATGCTAATTATTCCTAATAAATATTTACTAATTAAAGGACCTTTTTTAGTCCCTGTTTTCCGGGTTGGGGGAGTGACATTACAACCATCTAATAAGTTATGTTAATATTGTGTTTTCTAATAATTAGAATACAATCATTGTTTTAATAATTAGTTGGAAAAAGTCAAAAAAATAAAATGCAATCACAAAATACCTATGGCTACTCAAGAATATATAATGACTCAATCACTGAACATTTTAAACATGTATCAAATATTTGACGTGTTGGCTAAAAGATAACACAAAGGCCTCAAATTTTGGTGTAACTGTTGAAAGCCCCCTATCCGTAACTTTGCTTGGAACATTTTTCTGGGTACCCTTTTTTCACATCAAATCATGTAATTGTCCTTTAATATAAATAAATTCATGTAAAACAATTTGAAAAAACTTAAATCATGTAAAATAAATGTAAAAATAACATATGTGTAATAAAATTCACTTATTATAATAAAATTACTAAATGTATAATTTTAAATAAAATATTTATATTTCTTTATAAATTATTAAATTTTTAAAAACATTGTAAAATCATAGATCATTAAAAAAATTCACAGAAAAGTAAAACAAGTTTGCAAAAGTGCAAGGAATTACAAAATGATTTTAGTAAAGCTTATATAAAGTTTGAAAATAGTTTATATATGATAATTGAATAATATTCTATAAAAACCAAAAAAATAATTAAGAAAAATATATTCAAGATATTCAAATTTATATTTTATGTGGATTTTTTATTATCTATTACAACATTTTTATTTAGTGTACAAGACTTATAATATTTTTATGTTTTCTACATGTTGTTTACTTGATCTTGTCTATATAAAAGGGCAGTTATGTCATTTTAAATGAAAATGGGTCCTAGAAGCTTAATTGAAAAAAAATAATTAAGGTGCCTACAGATTATTTTAAAAAAGTAAGGGATCCGTTAAATAGTTACACCAAAAATTAAGGTGCTATTGTGCATTTTTCTTACCTTTAAGTGTATTTTTTTATTTTCAAGTGTTGGTAGGGATGGCAATGAGGCGGGTTGGGGACTTATGGTATATTCCCCGTCCTTGTCCGCACTCATATCCCCGCCCCCCGTCCTCACCCCATTCCTTGTTGCTGGGAAAAAATCCCCCTTGTCCCCGTCCCCAGCCGGGATCCAATCCCCAACAAGGATTTTTACCAGCTATTTTTTCCGTTACTTTGTGATAGCTATATTATAAGTTGGATATTGGATGGAGCCTAAGTTACATAACAACCTTAGCCCAATTAATCGTACAATAAGCTCTTATAGGATTCATGCAGGACAAGTCTAAAAAACTAATCAAAATTTACAATCCAACATAGATTATAGTTTGACAAATCCATGCAACGGAAGTCTAACAATACAGAAATTACTCAAAACAACCCAACCAAAATCTAAGAAGTCAAACACAACCATAATTCAAGAACTAAAAGTCTAAAACACAACTAAAGCTCAATAATCCGTCACCATGAAATACAACAATGTCTATAATTTAACAAAGAAATGCAAATAATAGTCATCTAGACTTCGGCTCCATGTTCAATCTCACCACCATCATAATCAGCTGAAGGAGTATGATGATAAGACGTAACTTTACCATCATCTAAAAGACATAAAATAAACAAATAAGCAAAACATAACAAAAAAATGCTCTTGTTATGTTAACTAAAAATATATACAAGTAAGAAAACACACATTCCGACTCTATAGGAAGCCCAAATCCAATCTCTAGCACACATTATAGCTTCTAATGTCTTCAGATGTAGCGGTTACCATAAGGACTTACAAATCTACCTCCTGTGCTAAATAAAAACTTGAATGCTACTGTCAAAACAAGTATAGTATAAATACCTTTAGCAATCGCAACTAAAATAGGACGTCTTGACTCACATTCCTTCTAATAAGCCAAGATATCAAAAGTGTCCACCCCTGCAATAGTAGATTCTTCCAAGTATAAATCCATTTCAAATTTTTGTTGAGGTGGTGGACCCTTCTTAAACTTTGTGTTATATATGTCCACAACAGTTCTCTTTCTACCACCATATCCACAACCCTCAGAAGTCACTATAGATGCATTTATAGAATCACTAGAAACACTATGACCATGGCCATGACTATGACTAACTCATATGCTTGAACTTCTTTTGATATTCATTGAATAATGCATAACAAGTATCCTTGATCCCATCTACTTTGCTTTCCACATCAAAATCATAAATGATTGAATAGCAACAACATTTTCAATTTATATCTAAGATCCAAAACACAAGCAACTCCCATTATTCCATGAATTGTATTCCAATATTTCTCCCATTTGTCAAGCATCTTTCTTGCCATGGACCTGATCGTCACATTAGGATTAAAAAGCATCTCATCCAAAGCCATTCTAACATCAAACACTTTAGGAAAATAAATGTTTGCAGTGGGGAACTTGGTGCCCGAAAATTAAAGAAAAACACTTAATAAAAAAAAATCCAACTTGTCACAAAGCTCTTTAGCTTTTTCTCACTCATCATCATTAGGCCAACACTTATAATTTTTCCCCTTTTAGCCAACTTTAGAAAAACTTCCCTATACATCAAGACCATGTGAAGCATAAAAAATGTAGAATTCCATCACGTATTGTAATCAAGTTTCAATTTTTTGGAATAAGAAATACTCAAACTATCACAAGCTTGTTGAAAAATTTCCTTTCTTTTTGGTGTTGCTCTCCAATATGCCACACTATCATAAATCTTTTCAATTGAACCATCAATAACCTCTAATCCATCCTTCACAATCAAGTTAAGTATGTGTGTACAACAATGCACATGGAAAAACTTACCCTGTAAAGGGAATGCTCTTATATCCAATCTATCTTTAAGAATGGCAACAATTTCATTGGTTTGCTCTTTTTTTTTATATTCGAAAATTTTGATGATATCTTTCTTGAGAGTGTTCCTTGATATCATCTTAAAAATAGGATTGAGAGCCTTTGAATACCTTCTAATACCAATATGGACAACTATAGCAAGAGGACACTCATGCATGAAAACCATATTGCAAAGCTCCCTCCTTACTTCCTCTTCATCATATATGGGGTTTCCGTAACTAAATTTCCCTTTCTGATCCCCGGAAGTCTCTACCATCAACTTCTTTTAGACAAAATCTTGCGCAACGTTTCTATATTTTTTCAAGGGGCAACTTTGTTGATGATCTCTCAAATGCTTTGTACCATTTCTAGAAGCACCTCCAAGTGCTTTCTTATAATATTTGCAAATGGCTTTCTCAACACCATCTCGAATATCAAGATCATAATGCTCCCAAACTTCAGAAATAAATTCTTTTTCTTCCCCAACGTTAATGTTGTCCCATCATCTTCAGTTGCATTTGGCATCCCACATGAACCAACAATAATGTCAACGTTGGTATTTGATGGAGTGGGATCTCCGACTCCCACATCAGTCGCATCCTTGTTTATGGAACTTAGACATGGGCTAGATGGTGCATTAGCCATTACTCTGTACAAGTAGAACATAAAGGTTAACTATTTGAGTTAAATGCGACCAAATCAAATATGTAGAAATCACAATTAAATGAAAATCCAATTTATTTGATGTAGAATATCCTCTATGAGAACCATTAAACGTGAAAAAAAAGAATAACATTTATGGTTTTTTTAACTATTGTAGGTTTATTAAAGTCAAAAAATTACTTTGAACAAGGAAATGAGTGGGTACATATTATCAGTTATGCTCATGCAGTAAAATTTAACCATTTTTTTTTTTTAAAAATCTCTTTTCATATTTGCTTTTCTATCAACTTTTGATAAATACAGGGGATTTATCTGTTCATTGAATACTAAGTAAAGCCTTTTTAGGTGTTGTGTACTGAATCAAGAAATATAATCAATGTTTCATTCATTATCAAGTGAAGTGTTGGAATCAATTTCAGGGGAGATGTATGGAGGTTGGTAACATGTTAAAACTTGTATATGCTACAATGTTCATCAATTCAAACCATCAAAACACATCACAAAATAGGCAATTTAACAAAAATTAAACCAACAATTTAGTAGCAAAGGCAAGCAAATAAAGAGATTATTTTCGAGCACCAATTGAACAGCAAATGAAAGTAAATGAGAGCAATTTAACAACAATCACAAAATAGACTCAACTATAGATTTCTTTTAGATATTTTAGTAATGAGTACCTTGGTAATCTGTGAATCAGAGGTTAAACTGCTATCAACAGTATAGGGCAATAGCTGCCACAACGAGGGGAGGAGAACGGGTGCAGCACGTCGGTGGTGATGCAGAGTTCTCAGTCAGAAAGAGTAGGCTATAGACCGAGAGGAAGCCGACACAATCACATAGAGTAGTCGAACCGCCACAGAGCAGTCCAATTCAATATCAGAATAGTCAGAGCCAATGCCAGATGACCAGAGCAAATCGTGAGAAACTGAGAGGAAGGAGGGCTGCCAAGATGTAACGCCCCCAATGGCTAATGCTAGTCACCCTAGCTAATCATGATTTTATTAATTTGCAACAGAAGACTTTTGCCTGAATGGAGGCGTTACCGCCGTTCCCTGATGGAACAAGGTTATCTGCCTCACTAATTTTAGAATAAAATAAATATTTGCAATTCATAATGTACGTGGTAATTTAGCATGTCCGTCTTAAGCTCTATTGACCCCAAAGGTTCAAATGTGCAATCATAAATAAATTCCTTGGATGCTACCTACCATTTCTGTAAGCATTTGGCTAACTACTGCCCATTAAACCCTGCAACTCTTGCTTGTTTCTTGGTGCCTTCTGACCTGCCAGGATGATGGGGAGTTCATGGATCCCATACCTAAAACAGAAGACATGAAAACGTGCGAATGATGAGCCGAAGCTCAATACGTACATCCCTATGCAGTAAAGTAAATTTTATGCGAAAGTAGTTGGGCCGGCCACATTTCAAAATATTTTGTTTTGCAAATAGGAGAGAGAGAGAGAATGTATAAGTAAAATTGATTTGCTGATTCTTATCTGAAAGTGGACCCCTTGGTCAATGTACATCTTGAAACGATCGTACTTTAAGTGCTCACCCCCTAGGCCGATCGAGTAGCCTGAGTTGACGCCGCGCGCGGGTATATTGGTCGGCACAAGCCTTGATAATTGATGGGCATAAGCCCTGATGATAATTGGTGGTGCCACTTGTTTATGTGACAAAACATTGAGAAATTGTTTATTAAATGAATCCTGTATTAATTTTTCATTGCTGAGAGCACTGTGAGTTTTTGAAGAACATAGGCAATGTACGTACCTGGTCTTTGAAATTCTCTCTCCTTTATAATGAAGAATGTGCGTTGGCAGCTTGAAGCGACAGATGTGGCCTCATTGCTGTAATTCTTTTTCAATTAGCGCAAGATTACCAAATGTGATTGGATTTCTTGGGATAATTTAAATCCCTTGAACTTTGTACTAACCATCAGCATGTAAAGGTTAAAGTTTTTGTTTTTGCTTTCATTCTTCTCCCTCATACTGTTTCTCATTTGCTTAATTGATGTTATAAACATGTAAGGAGGTAATGATGTTGTCATCATATGATGCCCATAATTGGTATAAATTTAATACTTATCGCTATTTTGTTAAACTCGTAGTATTAATACCATTGTGGGCCATTGTCATTAATATTTTTCTTGTTGTTGCATAATTTGAATTATGGCAATTTTTATCCGAATTACTGTTAATGTTTTCAGTACAATTACTGGTTCCTTCCATCATTACGCCATGGCGACAAATAACATAACAATAACGACAGTCGCTACTATGGCCATAACTCAAGAACTTTCTGTAATAACCTCCATCAAGACATGAGCTCTTTCTCCAAAACGTAACGTGATGAACTCATATAATCACATTTCATCAACCATTATATTCCTAACATACATATTTAGAATTCATAATTCACAAAGTGTATATTCCAAAATTCATGAACTTGATCACAAATCTCCAATAATATGTATATTCTTCAGTAAAATTATCACAATGTTGTCTATCCCCAATAGTTCACAATAATCAAGACATTAATCGAACTTTAGCATAATTTCATCAGGCAGATTTAACCTCAAATTCATAACTTCGAAACCATAGTGGATGGATTCATATCATAATTAACAAGTCACGATACCTCAATCAGTCAAATATCACAATTACACATGAAATTATACGATTAGCTTCTACCGATTGACATTAGTATATACTAAATCATAAAACATCAAATGCAAATCTTTAGGTCAAGGAACCAAGAATTACTCACCTTGAATTGCTCCAAAATCAAAACCTTTTTTTTTTTTTTACTCCTCCTTTTCCTCCTTCCTTTCTCTCTCCTCTCTCTTCTTTTTCTCTCTCTCTTCTTCTTTCTCTCTCCTCTCTCTTCTTTCTCTCTCTTCTCTCAGCCGTGTGTGTGTGTGTGTCGTGGAAAACCCCCCTTCCTTATATATTACCCCCCTTTTTGATTATAGTTAGTCTTCGCGATAGTTGAGAGGTGTATGTTGAATGCTAGTAACCACTCTCGTCCTGACTTATATAATACAACTTCAATGCTTATATTATTGCGTTCAAACTATGTTTGGGTTATTATGCTTAGACTAGTCAAAAGTTTAATGATTCGACATTGGACGTTAGAGATGTGCACACCCGTGAGTGCGAGCGATGGAGCTAGTGGTGATGTGAGGTATTGCCCATGAAAGGAATAAACAGGGAAGTCAAAATGATCAATAAGGGGTTATTATGTTATAGTATGGCTAAAATAAAGATGGCTATGAATTTTCGAGTATCCAAGAATAGAAGGGGAGTTATTGCTCAAAATGGCTTGCTGTTTCTCGCCTGGTTGTAGTTGTTTTTTTGAATACGTGAGATTAGGACCTTTTTGTTCCATGGCCATGGATTTGATTCTTGGAAGCTTGTTCCAATGTGTTCGAATGGACTTTTTGTTCTGGGTACGTCAGTCGGTTCATCTATTTTATGTGTTATGTTTGTTTGAGGGTTTGGAGTGTGTCTGATTGAAATTTTTGGTCTCCTGGATTTGAAGTTGGGGTTAGTAGACTGAGATGAGTGAGATGCAGATTCAAAGGAATGGAGGTGGGATGCAGATGATGTTTAGTAGCACCGTTTGAAAGAACAAGTACGGAACATAGATGGGATGAAAAACATACTCCTTAATTAAGATTTCAAAAAGACTGATTACATTTAGCAAGCATAGCCCTGAGTTGGTCAAGAATTGATGCAAGTCAATTGAATAATGGTTTAAATGATTTTAACAGCAGCTTTAGATGGTTCTATGAATTAAGAAGTTGAAATTAATGGCTGCTAGTCATTTGGAGATAAAGTGCACAATGAGGACATGTTCATAAGAGAAGATTCCTGAGTCATATAAGTGGCAGATACGATTATTATTGTGCCTTTTTCATCTGACTAGTTAGTTAGAAGGTTGACTTGCAGTTCAAGGTGCGTTCTTTATGAAATATGGAATGAAATAAGAAAGGATCGGAGTATCCAATAAGGTGACCGTTTAGCCACCATTAACATGAATAAGTCACTAGGCGAATTTGGATTTGAATGGATAGAGCATAAAATAGGCGCAATAAAACAAGCTTAAGTGAGATAACAAGATTGCATGGAGAAAGCCAAGGCTGTATCATACTCGTTGGTTAATTTCAAAGTGAATTGTAAGTGTTTCAAATTAACATATATGAAAGTTTAATGGTCCCATGATCGTTGTAGACTTCGAAGTGAATAGTTTAATGTTTAAATAGAGACTTGATTCATGTTAAGCTTGAAAGGTATGAATAGTTAAGCTTGAATAGCATGAATAGGCTTAAATGTAACTTCGAATCGATACTTGTCTATTTGATTGACTTATGCTTATGAAACAGCTCTAGGAATCATATTTGAACGATGAATTAAGCATGCTTATGTCCCTTCACTTAAATATATGAATGTAATCGTGTTTCATGCTTAGCCAGCTTAACCTAGTGCTTGTGTTTAAGAAAGTGTTGGGGAGGCATAAATTGTCGTCTTAGAAGGTGACGAGGTGATGTATGTGTTTTAACAATTCCAAAGTCTGCTAGGCTCTTCCTTTCATCCCCAATCTAGGTGTGTTGGGGTCGATATAGCCAGGACACTATCATTCTTGGGTAAGGGAATGGTGTTCCATGCCCCAATAGGCATAATGCTTAGCCGATTAGTGAGTAGTAGTGGTTACGTGTTGGAAGGGAAGCAAGGAAATGGGTGGGGTTATGAAATATGCATATATATATATAGTTACACCCCCAATAAACCAGAAAAGGTGAAATACGGATAATTACGTTCTTAATGGAATAAAGAAGAGAAAGATGAAAGCCAAAAGTATTAGAATGCTGACATCCGTTTAAAATTGAGCAAGAATGGGTTCAATAATGAACAACAGGTTTCAAAGACATAGCGGATAATGCTGGAAATAGGTACAAACACCTTTAAGAAGCCCCAATTTTCTAAGAGTATGAAATTAAAGAAGGACCAGATGTCGCTAGTAAAAGCAAAGGTTAAGGATGAGGCAGACAAACCAAATATAAGAGATGATCGGAACAACAGCATTAATGCAAATGACAAATGAATCAGTAAGATTTCGTATATTTATCAAGATCTGTTGAGCGGATGTTCTGGGTCGAGGGGGTGAAACAGCAAGGGAATGATACTAATACATAAATCAGGATGATTAAGGATGAAGTGGATTAATGACTACAAATATTTGAGAATGTTGCCGATGTAAGATTTGTAATGCAAGGAGTAATTAAATATTACCGTGATGTAGATGGAGTGACAAGAAATGGAAGCATAAACGATTTAGGCATGGACAGCAATAAGAATGAAATAGTTCCAATCATTAATCATATAGGAACCAGAGTATTGCGCATAGATTCGAATTCAGAATAGGAGAATAGTCTTCTATGTAATGATTAGATGTTAAGGGAAAAATCACGTTACTATTGAAATACTGATCACAGAAGATAAGCTGAGCAGAGGTAATTAATGAAAGCCGGAGAGAGACGTAACCTATCATAATGGGGGGGGAGTCCCTTATAGACATTAAAGTCATGGGAAAAGTCAATGAAGGAAATGATTGGTGATGAAGTATTGCTGTAACAATTAAATAGTTTGCAAAGTTTAATGTGAGTGAGGGGAGTTACGAATTAGAGTATGTTGTAACACAACAAAAGGGGGGTGGCTAGCTTTAGATGGTAGCTAAAGAGATCAAGAAGGATGCTAACTTAGGTAGTAATATCTGACAAGAGGGGCCTAGTATCAATGGTGCAAAGGTCAGTGGACTCCCATTTGGATTAATACTTCGATTCAGGTTGATAAGGTTTTGAGGATTTGAAAAGCTCAAAGGTAAGTTGCCTAGATTTCAATGGATATATAGATATCTTCTCACGATCCTTTGTCGTTGTACCTGAAATTGTGTTATGATAATGCTTTTCCTTGGAATTTGGCATGTCAACCTCATAAAATCACTTGTAATGCTTTCATAAGGTCCATTCAGCAGACAGATACATGTATGCTCAGTTCACTCCTTCAATTTCTTACCAACATACTCTGTGATGTGCCAACAAGTGCCTCAGTATTCAATTCCCATAGTGATTGTACTTATTATGCTTTTCCAATGATTCTTTGTCTTCCAAAATCTTCCTTACTCCTGATGATAATATGAATTATGACTTCTAGAGTCTCCCATATTCAAACCCATTGATATATTTGGTATATCCTCAAGCCTCTTCCTTGCAGTTTCACTGTTATAGATTATCGTCTTTTTCCTGACCCTTGTTAGTCCTAAGGGGCTTGCTTATCAAATTATCTGATGCTCTATAAGGCATAATTTTTCCCACATAAGTTATTTTGCTTAATCTTATGAGTATTGCTGAGTCCCTTAATACCCATGACCTGGCTCGGCCTAATAAGAGAAATTATTGATATCGTCTCCTTAGAGCTTCTCAATTTTCAACCCAAGCTTCTGTACGTAATTAAACTTGTTTACTACAGTTTGACATGTTCCTACACTACCCATAGAAATGTCCGAAAATATTTCCAAATGTTGCTGTTTACTGGTCTGCATTGTGAAATGATCATGATGTCCACTAAAACTTTTATTGGGGACACGGAGCATGATTCACATAATAAGGTTCCTAAATCCTCAAAATTGCGTAATTCCAGAGCCTATTGAAAGCAAACTCCTCAAGCTATCACTACCAATCACGAATTTTGATGCGCCAATTGATACCAATTTTCCCCCAAAGTAACCCTTGTTTTGGGTCTGTTGATAGCTCAATAATCGCATATTTTTCTTCACGTAACCATTCATCAAAATCACTCTTTAACTTATATGGATTAGCATAATCATCTTGATGTTCATTACCAATGTCAAAGGTCACAGAATCTCATTTAACACAATCAAAACCCACCATTACATCCTCAACCACTTCAACAGTACTTGCTTGCAAAAGTCTTCTGAGATATGCCGCCTAAAATCCATCCATGGCAATCTCCAGGTACCTGTAGATTTTGATTTTCCTTAGAATAAGGGTAGCCACTATCGACCTTACCACATTATAGAATTGGGAGTTTCTACGAGAATTCTTCCCCACACATTCCCGATGTTTCCTATGTCTATATTGCCTAAGTTGAGGCTCACTTGTTTATGTAATCTGAGTCAATGACCCTGACTTCAAAATGCCCCCTGACATTATAACTATCCTCTATATCTTTCTGCCTTTGTTACTGTTAACCACGCTTTTAAGGTATAATAACTTGTCTGCACCTAGCAGTCCGTAGCCTACATAGGTTCGCATACTCCACATGCACTTAACAATAACACCTTATTTGTGTGACATCTTATCTTGACCCCTACAATCAATATAAGATCCATTTACACCACATAAGCTATTGCATTGCCCACCAGGACTCCTTATGATTATTGTAAAGCATTTATGACACTGTGATAAGCCCTCTGCATTTCCATTTCTGTAACTTTGAAACCTGGCTCTGATACCACAACTGTAACGCCCCAATGGCTAATGCTGGTCACCGTAGCTAATCATGATTTTATTAATTTGCAGCGGAAGATTTTTGCCTGAATGGAGGCGTTACCGCCGTTCCCTGATGGAACAAGGCTATCTGGCTCACTAATTTTAGAATAAAATAAATATTTGCAATTCATAATGTACGTGGTAATTTAGCATGTCCGTCTTAAGCTCTATTGACCCCAAAGGTTCAAATGTGCAATCATAAATAAATTCCCAGGATGCTACCTACCATTTCTGTAAGCATTTGGCTAACTACTGCCTATTAAACCCTACAACTCTTGCTTGTTTCTTGGTGCCTTCTGACCTGCTAGGATGATGGGGGTTCATGGATCCCATACCTAAAACAGAAAACATGAAAACGTGCGAATGATGAGCCGAAGCTCAATACGTACATCCCTATGCAGTAAAGTAAATTTTATGCGAAAGTAGTTGGGCCGGCCACATTTCAAAATATTTTGTTTTGCAAATAGGAGAGAGAGAGAGAATGTATAAGTAAAATTGATTTGCTGATTCTTATCTGAAAGTGGACCCCTTGGTCAATGTACATCTTGAAACGATCGTACTTTAAGTGCTCACCCCCTAGGCCGATCGAGTAGCCTGAGTTGACGCCGCGCGCGGGTATATTGGTCGGCACAAGCCTTGATAATTGATGGGCATAAGCCCTGATGATAATTGGTGGTGCCACTTGTTTATGTGACAAAACATTGAGAAATTGTTTATTAAATGAATCCTGTATTAATTTTTCATTGCTGAGAGCACTGTGAGTTTTTGAAGAACATAGGCAATGTACGTACCTGGTCTTTGAAATTCTCTCTCCTTTATAATGAAGAATGTGCGTTGGCAGCTTGAAGCGACAGATGTGGCCTCATTGCTGTAATTCTTTTTCAATTAGCGCAAGATTACCAAATGTGATTGGATTTCTTGGGATAATTTAAATCCCTTCAACTTTGTAATAACCAGTAGCATGTAAAGGTTAAAGTTTTTGTTTTTGCTTTCATTCTTCTCCCTCATACTGTTTCTCATTTGCTTAATGGATGTTATAAACATGCAAGGAGGTAATGATGTTATCATCATATGATGCCCATAATTGGTATAAATTTAATACTTATCGCTATTTTGTTAAACTCGTAGTATTAATACTATTGTGGGCCATTGTCATTAATATTTTTCTTGTTGTTGTATGATTGAATTATGGCAATTTTTATCCGAATTACTGTTAATGTTTTCGGTACAATTACTGGTTCCTTCCATCACTACGCCATGGCGACAAATAACATAACAATAACGACAGTCGCTACTATGGCCATAACTCAAGAACTTTCTGTAATAACCTCCATCAAGACATGAGCTCTTTCTCCAAAACGTAACGTGATGAACTCATATAATCACATTTCATCAACCATTATATTCCTAACATACATATTTAGAATTCATAATTCACAAAGTGTATATTCCAAAATTCATGAACTTGATCACAAATCTCCAATAATATGTATATTCTTCAGTAAAATTGTCATAATGTTGTCTATCCCCAATAGTTCACAATAATCAAGATATTAACCGAACTTCAGCATAATTTCATCAGGCAGATTTAACCTCAAATTCATAACTTCGAAACCATAGTGGATGGATTCATATCATAATTAACAAGTCACGATACCTCAATCAGTCAAACATCACAATTACACATGAAATTATACTATTAGCTTCTATCGATTGATTTTAGTATATACTAAATCATAAAACATCAAATGCAAATCTTTAGGTCAAAAAACCAAGAATTACTCACCTTGAATTGCTCCAAAATCAAAACCTTTTTTTTTACTCCTCCTTTTCCTCCTTCCTTTCTCTCTCCTCTCTCTTCTTTTTCTCTCTCTCTCTTCTTCTTTCTCTCTCCTCTCTCTTCTTTCTCTCTCTTCTCTCAGCCGTGTGTGTGTGTGTGTGTCGTGGAAAACCCCCCCTTCCATATATATAGGAAAAAAGGAAGAAAAATCTTAGATTTTGTTTTTTTTTTTTGGGCTTTGACCGGTCAAACCAACTTTGACCGTTGACTCTTTTTTTTTTTTTTTAAAGCTTTAGATGTAAAATTTTGAGAGACATTTTCATGTTAACAGATGCTCACTTATTCATTAGTATTTTAATGAATTATCTGAGGAGTAACAAAAATTCATTTCGAGGCCAATCTGTCGATTCAACCTGCAATGGTACAAATATATATATAAAGAAAATGCTAAATTGAAATAAAAAAATGCTGGATTGAAATGCGGGGCCCAACGTGATTAATTCGTAATTAAGATGATTCAATGTACTTACTATGAATATTACGGTCGGGCCGTTACACAAGACAGCCAATTGCCGACTGCCAAGAGGAAGGGGAAAGGAGTGAATCTGGAGCAGTACTACAGTATGTGGAGGAGTGATCAGAAAGGTCAAAAGGAGGGACAAAGGGAGTGGCTAGTAACGCTGTGAGAGGCTTCTTCAATTTATAGCTAGGGGTTTTTATAACTTAATTTACCTATACAACCTTTGTATCATGTTCAAGTAAAGATGAAGTCACAAAGGGCTTATATGTAATTTTAAATTAATATGCAAGGATGGGGACATGATTTTTTCCCAAACCAGGGACGGAGAAGCAGGGGTCGGGATGGGGAAATTTCCCTGAATGGGGAAACAGGGATGGGGGTGTGGTAGATTTTCGCCATATTCCCCCTCTCCATCCTCGCTCGGGGATTTATCCTTGTCTTCGTGCCCATGCCCATCCCCATTCCCCATCCCCATTGGGGATAGGGATTTTTTCCTGACGCAGGGCAGGGTCCCGACGATCCCTACCCATTGCCATCGCTAAATGTTAGCACTAGAAATTTTAGAAAATTGCTTTAGGGAAAATCGACCCCCTCTAGCAAAGAAAATATTTTCCTCTTTTGACCCCAAATAAATGTACTTTCCCTGTTCTTGGTGACTAATCAATACATTAGCTCGTCTTGGTCCCTTTCTCTCTCTCCTTCCCATCGCCCTCACCAACCTATCCGCTCCCTATGAAACCCAAAGTCTTGTACACTAACCAATGATAAATAGAGGGCATATAGGATCTAGCACAACAACCACCTTACTTGCTCCTCATCTGGCATCTGTGTGTGTCCCACCATATGTGCTGCTTTGCCATCTACTCATGGTACCATCTCCCTCTCTCTCCTTACCCAACATAGGTCGAATATTCTAATGGTTAGGGTTTTACCAACAATAAAGCCAAGAACACCATCGATCGTACCAGCGGATTTTAGGAGTGATTGTCATGCTTCATTGTGGGGTGCCGCTGATGTCGACGGTGAGATTGTATGCTTTATAACACCCCTTACCCCTAAGAAGGATATCACATCGCTAGGGCTTCTTGAATAAACATCTACGGCTAGAAAGGAGTTTATTGAAGTGATTTAGTAAGTTACAAAATATAATTTATGGTACGTCCAAGTGTTCTGAAACAAAATTACTAGAGTTTCGCCTGAAACTACAATGAATAAAAACTCAATTCGAGCTAATTGGACTTGAAAATCTTAATCAAAATTAAAACTTAGCAATGGAGTCAGCACCTTGGGTCATACACCCGAGACACTTAGATTCAACTCTGTGTACAATAGGTACATAATTAAAAGTGGATAAGACATGTCCGGGAAAAACATAGCCAAAGCCAATCTGTATGCTTATAAATATTACAATAGGCTTATTTATATACAAAGGATGATATAGTAGCACACAAAATCCTGCAACATGCAAGTGGTCTAAACTGGAGGTAGTTGCAAGTAAGTAACCCAAAACAGCTTCATACCTTATCATACCTTATTACTCTGAGCCTAGAAAAGGGAAATATAGAGGAGGGGGCTATGCTACTATATACTTAATGAATGATTCTCAATGCCAAGAAAACAAAACAGTTTGCATATAATACCCAATAACTAGTAGACACATATAAATTATATTTATTGTTATCATATTAGCCATACAAGGACCCAAAATCAAATCATCCTTTAACCCACCCTAATCGTTGAAGTTGGCAGGCTATCGACTCCCGATTGTACACTTAACATCAAAGCATTCCACTTAAAGCTATCATTTCAGTTCTTTTAGTACAAAACGGAAAATGATGCAAAAAGGCTAAAAAGGTTCACTTGAACCAATTTAAATAGTTATAAGTTGATTTCTCTCTAAAGAAGGTAGTTCACAAATTAATAAAAGTCTTTTCGAGGATTCTCACACTTTATCAAATTTTTGCATTAGCATAATTTAGAATTGAGACAATTTCAACACATGATAAGAAATAAAATCATTTTCAGGGCATTGGATTCACACGTCAGTGCTCTCGTTATGTAAGTGATAGAACTCTCGACTCTCTATATCCATGGGGCCTCCCAAAGTTAACGGACTCCTATTCTCATTAGGATAGTGACAACTAGGATTCCTGCTCTAATAAGGATCCTAAGGTCTACTCCCAAGGCTGAGTAATTTATATTAGCGTTATTCTCCTAGCCCAAAAACATCTCGACTGCAATTCACTTTCAAACACACTTGACATTAAAATTCCCATTATATCACAACAATGGCGTTTTCATTTTCAAGATGGGTAATGATGCCTTAATAACCACAAAAGTCAACTCCTGAAAGCATAACAAATTTTTAGCTTAACAAAGAAACGAGTTATCGGCTGAGTAAGCTTCCCTTTTTACATTAAAAAATATTAAAACTCACTTTAGAGGCCACCGGTTTGTAGCTTATAATTAGTTTTGCCTAAAAGAACTCAGCGGTTTGATCTAACAAAGCAACCATATGCTTCTAGGTTTGCTAACTTCATTTAAAGTTTATAGGAAACGAAAATCTTTAAAACATGCTCGTAGCCCTTACATGACACTTTACTAACTGCTTTTAGGTTTGCTAATTTCATTCAAAGTTTATAAGAAATGAAACCTTTAAAACATGGTGACAACCCTTACATGGCACTTGATTAACTCAAAAGGGTAACAATTTAACATGTTGGACAGTGATTCAACCAATTGAACGGTTCAACTAAATGGTTCAGCGAATTCATTCAATGTTCTTAGTTTAGAATGCGACAACAATCATGGCCCTAGGCATAGAAAAACAAGGCAGGTCGGTTCTAGCTAGAATAAGGAGGAATAGGAGCAAGCCGCTACTTGGTTCGTGAACCCTTTCACTGCTGAACCTATTCATTGAACTGTTTAGTTTACTTCCTGTTCCCCCATTTAACTCCTTGGCAAAACAGAGTAGGCGTAAATTGGAAACAACAAAGATATCAACATACACTAGGCATTAACATTATACCCAGAATATGGTCCGTAATCAATTGACAAAAAACATAATCAAAATCATAACAAATACACTTCGTAATTTCGTCAGTTTAATGCTAAAACCCAAACTTCCTCTTCACAGCACTGCCCACACAATAACCTCAAAATCATCTCAATTTCAAACCAAATAACCTCAATCAACTTATAATCCAGCTTCTTCCCATAATTACTCAATTCACGCTAATTCCAACTTAAGAACATAACCAAGTTTTCATGGCCAAATCAGAAAATCTTGTAAATTAGCTAATAATTTTGGGAATTAAGAATCACCCACCTAATTCCAAGCAAGAGGACCTAATTAATGGGCCAAATGGGCGATTTCAAAGCTAGGTTCGAGTCTAGTTGCTTCCTCCCTTTGCTGGTCGCATGACCCTATTCCCAAGCTTGTACTGTTCATTTTCCTCTAGCCCAATGCACTACTGCTACTGTCGAGCCCTTCTTCTTCCTCCCTCTTCATTTTCCCTCTTTGCTTCGCTCACTTTTTTCGGTTCAAATGGCGAGAATTGATGGATGAAAGACGGTGAAGACAGATGTGGTGGTCTGCTAGTAGAAAAGCTGAACTCCTTTTTCTTTCCCTCTTTTGTAGTTTAAGCGAGGTCATGGATTTCCTGAGAATAAGGCACCTACTCTTTGATTTAATTGGCCCTAAGACATGAAATAGATAAGCCAATAAGTTCTAGTATTCGTCAGCTCAATCGATTTCACTAATCTTGCTCATTTCAACTTTCGACTATTTACTAATTTTACGCATTCACATAATAAGTCAAGAAATTTCAAAGCTAACTTTTATAAAATTACTTGCTTTAATAAACAAATAAATATTAACCTAATTTAACTAATATAATGAAACTTTGGTTAATAAAATCGTTAGTTGAATTAGTTAGCTCCAACTGAAAAAAAACCCATGGTTGTTACACTCTCGCCCCTTAAAGAATTTCATTCTAGAAATTCACTTACAGTATCGAGAATAATGTTGGATACTTCTCCCGTATTTCTCTGTTAGGCTCATAAGTTGCTTCCATCACCTTATGTTGTTTCCAAAGCACCTTAATATAAGGAATAGTCTTATTCCTTAGCTTCTTCTCTCTTCTTTCCAATATTCGGATAGGGTCCTCCACATGCATAAGATTTTCCCTGATCTGCGAGGGTTCACTATGGATAACATGATCTAGATCTAGGATATACTTGTGGAGATTGGAGACATGAAAAACATCATGTATGCCTTACAGTGAGGATGGCGAGGCCAATCGATATACAACTGGGCCTAATTTCTGCAAAGTTTTAAATGGTTCAATGAACCTCGGGCTCAATTTCCCTTTTTAACTAAATCTTATGCTTCCTTCGAGTAGGAAGACCTTCTGAAACACATGATCTCTAACTTTAAACTCTAAAGGCCTCCTTCAGACATCTACATAGCTTTTCTGCCTATTCTAAGTAACTTGGAGTATTTTGCGAGTAGTCTTGATCGCTTCAATTGTCTGATTGATCAATTCTACCATGGATGGTTCCCTTTCTCCTACCTCGTCCCAACAGGTCGATGTCCTCCAACATCGACCATACAACACCTTGAATGGATCCATGTCGATACTTGAAAGGTAGTTGCTGTTATAAGCAAACTCAAAACAAGGGTAAGTTATGGTCCTAGCTCTCCATGTAATCCAATGCACAGGCTCTCAGTATATCCTCTAAGGTTTGAATACTTCTTTCTGATTGACCATCTACGTCGGGGTGAAAGGCCATACTTGGACACAATTATGTGCCCATTATCTATTGAAATCCATGTCAGAACATGGATATGAACTTAGTATCGCGGTCTGACACTATGTTCAGTGGTATTTCATGGAGTCCAATATCTCTTTGATATATAAATTAGCCAACTGCTTGGAGGTGAACATGGTGTGATAGCCAGCAAGTGTGTGGCTTTAGTTAATATATCGGTAATCACCCAGACATTGTCATGTTGCTTGGTGCTTTTAGGTAATCCAGTAATGAAATCCATTATGATTTTTTCCCATTTCCATACTAGAATAGGTAAAGGCTAGAGTAACCCTCTAGGTTTCTAATTCTTAGTCTTTACCTTATAGCATGTGAGGCAACGAGCAATGTAATATGCAACATCCTTCTTCCTTCTTACCCACTAGAGATGAGTCTTTTGATCATGATGCATCTTGGTACTTCAAGGGAAAGTGGTAAGTGCTGAGTTATGTGCATCCTTCAGTAGCTTCCTTTTCAAGTCTAGTATGTTAGGGACACATAGCCTATTTCTATTCTAGAGCACATCTTCTTACATTAAACACTCCTTGGTTCTTCCTTTTTCTACTCCTTTTCGAATTTTCATAAGCTCAGGATCTTCTTTCTAACGCTGTTTGATTTGATCTACCAAAGGAGATGCTATATAAAATGCTGCTAGGTAACTACGATTTCTTAGGAGCACTATCTCAATCTGGAGTGCGTCAACTTCTATTAGAAGTCTCCTTTCTTAAATAACTAAGCAAGATACTAAACCTATAGACTTCCTACTCAAAGCATCAACCACTACGTTCACTTTGCCAAGATGGCACTTTCAATGTCATAATCCTTCAAAAGTTCTAACCATCTTCTCTATCTCATCTTCAACTCTTTCTGAATTAGGCTCTTGTGGTTAGTGTATAGCTCATATGTTACCCCATAAAGATAGTGTCTCCAAATCTTTAAAGTAAATACAGCTATAGCTGACTCCAAGTCGTGTATGGGGTAATTTTCTTCATATGGCTTCAACTGACATCAGTTATAAGCAATAACTCAACCCTTTTGCATTAGGACACATCCTCACCCTTTCTTAGATACATCACTATAGATCACGAACCCTTCGTTGCCCTCTGGTATTGCCATAATTGGAGCTGATACTAATTGTCTTTTCAGTTCTTGGAAGCTATTTTCACATTCTTCAGTCCATTCAAATTTATTGCTCTTTTGAAGCAATTTGGGAATAGGTGAGTCCAGCTTGGAGAATCCTTCTACAAAACTTTTGTAGTAACCAGCATACACAAAAAGATTCAAGCTTCAGACACATTCGTCTGTCTTAGCCAATTCACGATAGCTTCTACCTTTGCAGGGTCTACGGATATGCTTTCATAAGACACCATGTGACCTAAAAATTGAACCTTCTCTGGCCAAAAACTCACACTTTTTAAGCTTAGCATACGCCTTGTGCTCTTCGAGGGTTTTCAACATTGTTCCTAAGTATTATGTATCCTCTCATCTGGTTTTAGAGTATATCAAGATATCATCGATAAATACCACCACGAACTTGTTGAGGAAGCACTTGAATACCCTGTTCATTAGATCTATGAAGAAGGATGGAGCATTGGTTAGCCCAAATGATAGGACTAGAAACTCATAGTGCATCAATTTCGGAAGGCTGCTTTAGGCACTCTTCTATTTTGATCTTCAACTAGTGACACCCTGACCTCAAATAGTTCTTAAAAAGCACTGCAGAGCCCACTAGTCGATTAAACAAGTCGTCAATTCTAGGGAAGGGATACTTGTTCTTAATAGTTACCTTATTTAGTTCCTGATAGTCAATGCATAATCTCAAACTCCTGTCTTTCTTCTTTACAAAGAGCATTGGAGCTCCCCAGTACGAAACACTAGGTTGGATTAACCCTTTATCTAACAACTCACGTAGTTGGATCTTTAGTTTAGCCAGTTCAGCAGGTGTTATACAGTATAGAGTTTTGGGCATCGGGGTTGTGCCTGACATAAGGTCTATTGTAAACTCAATCTCTTGATTAGCTGGCAATCCTAGTACCTTCTGTATAATGCCTGGGAACTCTCTTGCTATTGGAGAGTTATTTACTTTCTCGACCATCAAAGTATAGTGCATTAATTTTCTGAAGCCCTAACTATGAAAATTAATTTTCTGAACCATTAAAATATTGTGCAATCAATTTTTGGGATCGACTTGCCATTGAACTTTTTATATAATTCCCAAAACTTTTCATATTTGCAAATCTAATCCAAATCCTTTAAAATTTACTTTCGAAAAGTTTAATTTTATGTAGGTGTAATTTCTCTCATAAGTACTACTCGAATCCCTTTTTACACAGGTATCAGAGCCACGTGATCAAAAAAATTAAGACTAGTAAGCTAATTAATGATTAAACTAAGCTAATTAACTGTGTTTAATACTTGAATCATCACCTAATTGCTATGTTCCAAATTATTTACATATTATTCACTCACCAGAAGGAACCACTTCAGTAACACCTTAATTACACTATATCACTTATATAATTTTAGAATTAAAAGCTAAATTAGTAAAACTTAAGAATGAGGTTAAGGAGATTGAGAAGTAATTATCTGTAATCCATCTTTCTTTAGTTGACGAAATCAGACACAGTGAAAAATCGACTTTAAGTATCAGTACTCTATTTTAGCATTAATATCCTACCCAAAACCCAAAACCCAAAAATCCTTTTCCTTTGCATGATATAAAAATTCAAAAAGAAGTTGGAGAAAAATCAGCTGGAAAATCAATTGAAAAGGTAGAAAACGAAGAAGAAGATGGAGTATAAACAATATAATCTTCAATAATTGCAGAACATGTTTGATAAAGAACAAAATTCGGAAGAATTGAACAAAATCATAGGCACAATAGTTGATAAATAGGAGGTATTATCTGATAATAATGAAGAGATAAATAATGGCCAGTTAGAAGAAGAAATATATAGCAGATGAACCTAATTAAGCTAGAAGATCTTAATGTTGTATCTTTAGAAGAAATTAGAAGAAAATTAGATAAAAACTATGGTAAAATGGTATTTGATGACGAGACTAATGAGATTGGAGAAGAACTCAACATATGTTAAATTGAGACAAATCTAGTCAACGATGTTATTCCCAAACCCGAAGAATTTGGGGAACCTTCTAGAAGAAATACTCATTTTATGAAACCTAGGTACATTCAAGCATGACGTACAGTCAATTTTTTCTTTGGGTTTATCCCACAAAAAACTGCGATATTTGAAGAAATTGACCTTAACCAAATTAGATAAACTGGATATATCTTAAACATCGATGGAGCTCATAATAGAGAAGAAATATTTGAGCATTGGAAAAGATGAATGAATAGTATCTTGAATTTAAATACCACATGGACTGTAGGAAATTTCTTAAATTATATCGAGCATAGTTTTGCTGACACTGTAGTTGATTGATATGATTCATTAAATGAAGATGGTAAAAATTCATTAAGAATGATGGAAACACCCACTGTAATGTTCAAAAATTTATGAAAAGAAATCAAAACTGAGTTTGTCGGAGTTAAACTTGTTTCTAAAGAAAAGGCAAGAGAATGACAAAGAAAGATTAATAATATAGAGTTGTGGGACATGAGGTATCTGGAGAATTATATTGCTGACTGTAGTCAATATTATTATAAAATTGAGTATAATGAACCCAATCTTGGCATATTCTATGGCGAATTGCCATATCCGATAAATTCTATGATTAATGAAAGCTTGCAAGAGCAAATATCATTGATACACTTGGTTCAAGAATCTTTTATTTAAGAAAATGAATCAATGATCAATGCCTTGATCGCCAAAAGCAAAAGAAAATGAAGAAATAATTTCTAACTTGCTAGGATTCTCTTCACCAATGGGGAAAGGAACCTAAATGGAGAAGAAAAAGAAAATTTTATAAGGAAAAGAGCTTTAATAAGCAAAGAGGAGAGAAATATAAAAGAAAATATTATAACAAACCAAGCCCTAAAAATGAAAATTTTTTAGGAAAGTTGCTCATTGTCCAGCTGGGCAAAACAATCGTAAGTGTTGGGCATGCGAAGAAGTAGGATATTATGCCAATGAAAGCCAAAATAGGAAGAATGATAAGCTTATTGAAATTCTAGGTAGCCTAGATTATGTTGAGCTAAGTGAGGAAGAGCATTAAACCTAGCCCTGAATAACAACAAAGGAATTGTTGAAATCATACTAAAAGATGAGTATAAAGAGAGTGATAATGAAGAAATCATTCATATGATGGAAATTAGCTTGATTAGACTTGGTTATCTTCAAAGAGAAGAATTTGTTGTAGACAATGAGAATGAAGAAGTCAAAAGAGATTTGGTCCCTCCCATAATTCAAAAAGACATGATCTATATACAAAATTCGTCTTTTAATTAATGAGTAAGTACGTATGTAAAAGGGTGGAAGGGGATCTAAAAATAAAAGACTGTGAGTATGATGTAGGAGAAGTTAATCTCATTAACTGAGAAAATATCTTTAAGCATAACAAAGACAGAAAATAGAGGTATAACCTTGTTAGAAGCGTCTAAGTTCAAATTACTCCATTACAATATCATGGCAAAGATATCGATCTTTATGCTTTGCTCTATTATATTAGGCATACCAAATTTAATAATCAAATTATCACAGGGATTAAGACCAATTTATATAATGGATCAGTAGGCCTTAATTGTCGACCTAGATATTATGTGAATCTACAAGATGAATTTGTTAAAACCTCCTATCCCTTAAGATAAAAACAATTAGAATGGACATGAAAAGAGGAGGATACCTGCTGAGGATACTTTGGAAAACAATCTATAAATTAGATAATACCATAGATCTAAAGACTAAGGTAACAATGACAGAGGCCGAAAATTTTAAAAGTTCTATTCCAACACAAAAGATTCAAAGGATAAAGTCCAATCCGCAGGAGATAAAAATTGATAGATCTTGGATTGCTAGCTTTGTTAATACCACAAAAATCAACAAGGAAAATGTGATAAAAATTGATGAGAATGATAAGATTACCACAAAACCCCAAGTATTAAGAAGCATGAGTACAAGATCAAAATAGGGTGAAGGATCTTTATCTACTAGAGAAGAGCTTAAAGAAGATGATACAGTCAGTCAGTAATGAAATGAGGAGAATCAGTTTTGAACTAGCAAGACACAGTGTAGATAGAAGTATGAGTGTAGACAGAAAAATTATTGGGTACAAAACAAGAATCGTTAGTGAGTCAATCTATAAGGATGAATTAGTAAAAAATATGACTATAGAGATATGCTTTGAAATCATCAATATAAATCCTAATAGCATTTATTTCCCAATAAATATATATTTGGAGGGATATAATAAATATTAATTATGTGTCTACATAGATAGTGGTTATTCTGTATGTTTTGGAAAAACATCGTTATTTTCAGCATTTATGTGGAAAAGAGCCAAGAATCCATTACAGGTAAGGATAGCCGACCATAGCATTATGAGCCACAATGACGTCATAGAAGGGTTATCTATAGAATTAGGAGGAGTTCAATGCATTATACCAGCTCTGTGGGCTATTGATCAACCCTCTCATGATATGATTATTAGAAATAATTTTCAGAGATTATATTCTCCATACAAATAGGCCATAAACCCACCAATATTTACAACTAATGGTCACTATATTCCTACTTAAAAATTAAGTAAGCTTACACCCATCACAAGATTGAGTTTACACGCAGCAAACGTGGTGAGAAGGTAATGCCTGCACAACGTGAGGTAGCACTAACAATCTCATTACTTGGGTTAGCTATTAAAGAGCAGATTGTCGAACAATAAGAGAAATTATGTAAAAAACTCTACTATGATAATACTCCGAAATTTTGGGATAAGGATAAAATAGTTGCAAAGATTAGTTTGTTAAATCCCAATACTATTATTCGAGTTAAACAAATGGTGTATACACACCAAGATATTCAAGAATTTGATAAACAAATCAAAGAACTTCTGGATAAAGTATTAATCAGGAATAATAAGAGTCCTCACACCAGTCCCACTTTCATGGTAAGAAAAAATGCTGAAGAAAAAAGAGAAAATGCAAGGATGGTAATCAATTACAAAAAGCTTAATGATAATACTGTCTTTGATGGTTATTATATTTCTAACAAATAGTCCTTTTCAATAGAATTCAAAGAGCTTCTTGGTTCTAAAAAATGGATTGTAAAAGCAGATACTGGTAGATAAAAATGGAAGAAGAAAGCATTCCTTTAACTGCTTTTAGTGCCCCTCAAGGATATTATGAGTGGATAGTAATGCCATTTGATCTAAAAAATACACCTCATATATTCCAAAGAAAAATGGATAACATCTTCAAAGGCCTTAATCATTGTTATCTACTTTACATCGATGATATCCTTGTCTTTTTCAAAACCATAGAACATTACAAAGAAGATGTCTTAGCTGTGATCCAAGGATGCATTGATTCTGGTATTGTACTTGGTAGGAACAAGTGCGTTTATTAGAACAAGAAATTGAGTTTTTAGATCTAGAGGTAAAAGTTGGACAAATCATCCTACAAAAGCATATTCTAGACACAAATAGAAAATTTTCCTAAAAGAATTGAAGATAGGAAGCAATTAGAAAGGTTTCTTAGATGTCTTACCTATGCTTCAGATTTCATTAATGATCTAGCTAAATGGAGAAAGACATTACGGCAAAAATTCAAGAAAGAAGTAAGTTGGACGTGGACCCCTAGTGATCCAAATATTGTTCAAAATTTCAAAAAGATATGTAAAAATCTTTCGGTCCTTTATATGCCTAATGAAGGAGATGATTTAATCCTTGGAACAGATCCCAGCAATGAGCACTGCAGTGCGGTACTCAAAATCAAAGAAGGAGAAAAACTTTGCAAATATTACGGTAGAAGTTTTAGCAAAGCAGAATAGTTGTTGTTTGTTTTGATGTTTAGATTGACACTTCTTGTTTGTTTAATAATCATGAACGAGTAGGTTTCTTTAGTCTAGGAATTTGATAGCCAAGCAATGAAATTAGATCATTAATCTTTATTAATATTGTGCTTATTCTATTAATGTTTCAACCCATCTTATGCTGTGAATGTTGTGAGTAATTTAGGCCAAATTTGCTTAAAAATTATTAAATAGTTGGGTGAAGTACTAAAAAGTGAAATCCACTATTGGATCGACAAGATTAGACTAAACATAGTTACTTTTGAGAGAAAGTTAGATTCTGAGAGGAAATTCGATAATTTGGATCCTTAATTTGGACTGATTCATGAACCTTTAAAAGAACGGCAATTTGATTAGATTAAATAATTCTATTTATTTTGAAAGAAAGAATTGAATTATATATGATTATCATCCTTTGATTCATCCAAATTTGAGTAAGCATAAATTTCATTTATCGGATCTAATTCATTGTTGATGAAACAAATTCCTAGGCGTTTTTAATTAATGGGATTCTTAAATCTAAAATTAACATTCATCTACCCATTGATTATTTTTAGAAGATGTCCTAACTCAACATGTATTTTGCTTAGCATTTTAAAACAAGGACAAACTTATTAGATTGCACTGGTCTCTGTGGGAATGATATTTAATCTAAACTACAACACCCCATATGCTTGCTGAGCATCAAATTTTTAGCGATGTTGCTAAGGATCAATTTGTCAAATATTAATTTCATCCTTTATAGATTGACTAAGCATTTTCTCTTTCTTTGTTATTTTTGATTTGCTTTGGTAGTGGTTGTGGTGGCGCTTGCAGGATTTTCCCACTTTTATGCGAAGTCCCTTTCCGTTCGAATTCGATCCAAAGATAGAAATGACTTTTCATTTGAGGCGGAAGAAGCTAAGGTTAGAGGAGCAAAGACTCAAAGCCCAAGAAGCCTCTTCAACAATGGCAGAAGGTGGAAAAGATCAATGCAGAACGCTTCAGGATTTCACAACCCAAGGTGTTCATTGTATCAGTTCAAGCATAGCGAGGCCAACTGCGGAAGCTCACCAAGGCCTTCCTTGCCAAGTTTTTCCCTCCTGCCCAGACAGCAAGTTTGACGAACAAATCACAACTTTTGCCCAATGGGAGGATGAGACGCTCTATGAAGCTTGGGAGCGGTTTTTTATTACAGTTATGCGCACATCATGGAGTTGAAAGATGGATGATTGTTCAAACCTTCTATAATGAAGTTACTCAATCAGTGCGATCTACCATAGAAGTGGTAGCAGCTGGCACTTTGATGAACAAGATAGAGGATGAGGCCTATAACTCTATGATTCAGTGTGTTGAAACACAAACAAATGTCACCGGTAATATAATTACAACTAGGGAAGTTGCTAAGTACACAAAACTTTGGGAATCCTGAGATCACAACAAATGCCTTGATTGCCAGAAGTGGTCCATGAGGAAGAAAAGACCCCAGGAAAAAGAAAACTAAAGTTTCATAGTCACTGTTAAAGGTCAGGACACACAATTGATCAATGTTTCAAAATTATCAGATATCCAGATTGGTATTAAGGAGTTAAGGATAGTCCTCGACCAAAATGGCCAGTCAAAGCTGCTGCAAACATGATCAACTACAATCTAGATAATAAAGTAGATACCCCTCTTGATGAACCCATAGGGAATCATGACAACAAACTGTGTGAAGGTAACTTTGGAAAGGTTGATACCAACCTTATTCAAGCCTTGGCCCATGAAACGATGGAATTGGTCAAGGGCAAACAGACAATGGATTAGCAAACTATGGATTTTGGTGCCTTTACTCACTTTGAAGGTATGAGTCCATCAAGCTCTCATTCTTTTATTAGCTATGTTATGCATGATAGTGCTTTGGGTTCTTAGATTACTGACGCTGGTGCTAGTGATCACATGACATATGACTTGAACCTCTTTACCAAAACCACCTCATTGACTAATCTTGTCACTATTACTCTACCTGATGGCATCTTAAAACCTATTTTTAAGGTTGGGCATGTTCAATTAACCCCATCTCTTTGCTTATGCAATGTGCTATATGTGCTAGAGTTCAAATAGAATCTTTTTTCCATGCCTAAATTTCTAACAAGCAATAACTTTTACACAACCTTTTACCCCCAATCACTGCATTTTTCAGGACCTTTCAACTAACTTCATTGTGGCTGAAGGTTAAAAAAATGGTGGACTTTATATACTGAAATCTTCTTTCTCTCTTCTTGAGGGTGTTATCTCTGGAAAAGCTACCTCTTCTCTAGTTCAACCAAATTCAATTGCTTGTAATAAATGAGCATGTAATTCAGTCCCTTTTGATGTTTTGCATGCCAGATTAGGCCACATTTCTCTTTCAAAGATGTAATATCTAGATCATTGTAAATCCCTTGTTTCCTTTGATTTCTTCTATGAGACTAGTGCAATGGCTAAATTTCATAGAATTCCTTTCAATAAAAGCAGCATTTCTACATAAAGGCCTTTTGAGCTTATTCACATGAATCTTTGGGGCCCCTATAGGATTGCAAATACAACTGGTGCCAAATACTTTATCTCTATTGTGGATGATTTTAGCAGAGCAACTTGGACTCAATTGTTACAGGATAAAGTTTAGGTTGTTGTAGCTGTTATGCAACTAATCAAAATGTTTAAAACACAATTTAATACCAAAATTCTCAAAGTTAGATCAAACAATGTAAAAGAATTTATAGATACTAGTTGCTTAGATTTCTTTACTTCCAAAGGGATATTGCAACAAAAAGCTATTGTAAAAACCCCACAACAAAATGGAGTTGTGGAGAGAAAG
>JAKOGI010002807.1:50000-60000 GCA_029747015.1 Carnegiea gigantea
CATATTCGTTTCACATGATACTGCTTCTTCCTCACCTTCTCCTCAAATAGTTCAAGCAGATGATAACCCCTCTTGTAGTCACACAATCTCAGAGATGGCACTTAGAAGATCTTTAAGATCTAAGGGTCCACCAACATAGCTTAAAGACTTTATTTGTCCTTAGACTAAGGCTAAAACAACTACTCCTGCTCTACAAAATGAAATAGCTAGCAATCACATAGCCTTCATTCCATTATCACACCATACCCTGTATTTTCTTCTGTTGATCTTACACATTTGTCAGCTAGTTATGTTGCTTCACTAATCGATGTTTTACAAAATTCTAAACACAAGGACTATGCTCAAGCAAGGCAATATCCAGAATGGATAATGGCTATGAATCATGAGCTTGCCGCACTAGATCAGAATCACACTTGGCAGTTGACAAGCCTTTCTCCAGACAAGAAGGCTATTGCTTCTAAGTGGGTATACAAAACTAATATAAGCCTGATGGTTCTATAGAAAGACACAAGGCTAGATTAGTTATAAGGGGATTTGAGCAAGTGAAGGATAAGGATTACAAGCAAACATTTTCACCAATTGCAAAGTTAACAACAGTTAGAGTGTTCATTGCTATGACTACGACGAAAAATTGGTTCTTACACCAGTTAGACATTAATAATGCCTTTTTGCATGGATGTATTAATGAAGAAGTCTATATGTTTCCACCAAAAGGTTACCATAAAGCTAAACCAGGATAGGTTTGTAAATTACGAAGGTCACTCTATGGGTTAAAACAAGCATCGAGGCAATGGGACCTTGAACTTACCAAGTTTTTACAAGGAAAAGGTTTCAAGCAATCTAAAAGCGACTAGTCATTGTACAAGAGAACAAAAACATCTGTTTACTTTTGTTTTAGCATATATAGATGATTTATTGATCACAGGCAACAACGCACTTGGGATAGCTCAATTAAAACAAGATTTGCATGCAACCTTTACTATTAAGGATCTAGGATTGGGCAAATACTTTCTCAGCCGTGAGATTTCAAGATCAAAAGAGGGAACTTTCCTTAATCAAAGGAAATATATCATGGACATCTTGTCAGTTGCTAGTCTTACTGCTGCAAAACCATCAAAATTTTCTTTACCTAAGGGCCTTCAATTCAGTACAACTAAGGGAGCTTCTTTATTTGACCCAAGCTCTTATAGAAGAATTATTAGAAGACTACTATATTTAACTCTTACTAGACCAAATAATCATATGCAATTCAACACTTAAGCCAATTCTTACAAGAACCCAAGGAAGCACATTATCAAGCTGCAATGCATGTATTGAGATACTTGAAAGATACTACTAATTAGGGCTTGTATTACTCGTCTACTTCCAGTTTTCAACTCACTACCTATAGTGATGCTGATTGGGGAAGATGCTGAATGCCTTAAGATCATCAACTAGCTATTGTGTTTTCTTAGGTTCCTCTTTAATTTCCTAGAAAACAAAGAAACAAAAAACTGTGGTAAAGTCTTCTGCAGAAACTGAACATAGGGCTATGTTAGCCACAACATTAGAATTGGAATGGATTTATTACCTATTGCAAGATCTACACCTACATCCATCATTACCTATTACCATGTATTGCGATAACAAGGTTGCCATGCGTATAACAACCAATCCTATCTTTCAAGAATGAACCAAAAACCTCAAAATTGATTGTCATTATACGAGGGACAAAGTGCTTGAAGGCTTTCTTCAAACTGCCTACATATCTTTTCACGAACAGCTTGCTGATTTGATGACCAAACCACTTGAAGAATCTCAGCATACTCACTTCTCTTCAAGGTTGGGATTGTTGGACTCTCCTCCAATTTCACCTTGAGGAGGGGGATGTTAAGAAATTAGTAGTTGGTTACTTGCGTGCCACCTCATCAACTAATTTATATCATACTGTTAGAAGATATTTTATCTTCAACTCTTGTATACAACTTATTATTCTCTATATCTGGAAAACAGAATAAAACACACATTACAAATAAAATGATATCTTTAAGAGCTTCTCCCTAAGCTCTTACACTCTTTCTCTCACTAAGAGATGTTCTTACATGATCTCCACTTTTCTGGTAGAGCTACTACCTATTTAACGATCAGAGGATTGACTAAACATTGTAACTCAAGTTTTCAAGATAAAGGTAAGGGAATTCCTTCATGATTTTAAGGAGGAAAACATCTTTAGAATAGTTATTGCTAGTATATAATGTACAACATATATATATGTGTGTGTGTGTGTGTGTGTGTGTGTGTGTGTGTATATGTGTGTGTGTGTATATATATATATATATATGTATATATATATGTATATATGTGTATATATATATATATGTGTGTATATATATATATATATATATATATATATATATATATATATATATATATATATATATATATATATATATATATATATATATATATATATATATATATATATATATATATATATATATATATATATATTGGTGTGTGTGTGTGTGTGTGTGTGTGTGTGTGTGTGTGTGTGTGTGTGTGTGTGTGTGTACACGCATATATCTATGTACACATACTCACACACACACACACACACACACACACACATACACACACACACACACATATATATGTCCTAATTGTTTATCAAAATACTAATTACACTCATCTAGCTTTCTTATATTTATATGTTATTGAATTTCAAAAGCATAGCTTTTCCCATGCACATTTCGTTAACAATGGCGGTTGAAGATAAGCCTATTTTCCTAAAGGATATTGATAGACTCATAAGTGTTGAACTACTAGATCAAATTATTAACCCTTTGGAATATGAAACCATCATCAAATTTATGATAGATAGTCTGTTGCATGTTCAATAGATGGAAAGTGCCAAAATATTATCCAAAAGATTGTCCAATGAGACAAAATTTGATGAGTATGGTTTTCTCTGTACAAATGTTGGCAAAATCCCAAACCAATTTCTTTGAACGATCGACAAATAGATAATCAATGGGCTATTTAGTATAATATAAATTTATGTCTCAAATATAATGCTCATGTTAATGTCGAGCAGGTAACTGTACATAGTATGGTGAAGTACCTATATAAGTGCGTACACAAAGGTCGTGACCGTATAACTATTGTGATTGAAGGCAATACACCAGAACATGAGAATGATATAGATGAGGTAGACAATAAAATGAAATCAAAGAGTACTTGGATTGCTAATATCTCTCTGTAATTAATTCATGTTGACAAATTTTGAATTTTCTTTGAACACTGGTATCATTTATCGAAAACTTCAATATAATTTACCAAGGGAGTAATTTGTTGTGTTTGATAATAGAGATAATTTTTATGAGATTGTAGATGAGCCAGATGTGCAATAAATAATGTTGATAATGTGGTTTTAAATAGGTAAGAACTACCTGGATCCTAATAATTTCACATGTATTAACTTTCGCACACATTGGGTGTGGAATCCAAATGGTCAAAGGTGGATAGTTTGTTAGAAATGTTTTTCCACTGGTCCGCCTTCCATTTGCCCATCCAAATGGTGGTAACGATTCAATTTGAGAATGTTACTTGGAAAGGTTTGTGCAGCAACATGTGTTCAAGATATTCATACTATTCGAGTTATTCTACAACCAATATTTAAATTTGCATCCTTGGGACTAAGGTTGCTCAACGATGATGGCAAATGGCATAATGCTACAAAGCATCAACATGGGCTTTAAGTGTACAACTCATAAATGTGTGTTGCTCTATGTTGATTTGTGCGTGCATGTGCGTGCATATGTGTGTGTGTGTGTGGAAGTTGTTTGCCCTGTTAATGCTATGGGATGAACATTCATTTCATTTAACACATAACTGTCACCATGCAATGCAACATCAAACAAGCAACATAAATTTGCATTTATCGTCAGATGCATTGCATAATCTTGGATTAGTTGAGATTGAACATATATTGAATAAGAATGTGGATTTTTGTGTAATTATTCCTTAGTGTCCATTCCTTCAATACAAGCAACATGTCTTGTTACTAACTGACTAAATATAGATGAAATTGATTATGATGCAAATCAAAAGTTGTCAAGATTTGAAAGGTTAATAATCGGTCTAAATTCTGATTAGTATTGTGCGTATGGACCGATAATGGATGCTCATAGTAGAGGCGTTGGAGGTTTATTTTTCATATATGCCAGTGGTGGACCAATAGAGACTTTTCTGTGGAATGCCGTAATATCTAAATTTTGATCTAAGAAGTACATTGCACTTGATCTGCCATCATCAAGAATTACTTCTTTATTGTTGCTCACAACTAGATTAGCACACTCAATATTTAAGATATCCCTAAAACTAGATGGACTTTAGTTAGTTTCTTCGAAAAAAGATTCGACATGCTGATAATCTGTGAAACATTGTTGACTAATTAAGATGGGGTACCGATGATGAATCATTTAGCATTTGAAAGTATAGACCATATCTTCAATGATATATTTGACAACCCACTCCCTTTATAAGAAAATTGGTTGTTCTTAGAGGGTATTTTAGATAGTTACTTTAGTGATTACAAATGAGGATCGAGAATTTATTGTGGCAGCGACATTATATAGATCATCATTCTAGAATCAATGTCGCCTTATACATTTATGAATAAACATGCATTTTCCAAGACTCGATGACTCCAATGAGTCCATCCAAAGATTGGAAGAATATGCTCAATAAATATTGGAATTAGGGAGTATAAGGTGCAAGGAATTTCTATTATTGAGGATGGACAGCCAACTTGGATTAACATAAGGGAACATTTTTAATGTAGAATTATGGTGATGGCCTGTATAATTTGATGCCATCAATTAAACCTGATTTAGATACAAGATTTACTAATCGGTAATATATTCAACAGTGAGAAATACTTGCACGAACAAATGAAAATGTTGATGAGAAAAACTCTCTAATGTTGTCAATGCTTCAAAGGGATGTCAGAAGTTATATCAGTTGTGATGCTCTTTCTAGCTCTTGTGTTACTGACCATTTTACAAAAATGGAACCTCTAGAGTTATTGAACTCATTAATGATTTTAGCATTGTCAAACCACTCTTTATGCCTTAAATATAGTGCATTGATGATACTATTGAGGAATTTGAACCCATTGATAGGATTGTGCTTGATTGGTTGTTAGTAGAATGGAAGATAAAGCGACTGAAGCCAAGTAATATCAAGGTTGAAGGTTAGAGGATCCATGTTTATACCCAAAATTAACTTAACTATTAGGAACACCCTAGACCTACAACTCACAAGAAAGCAATTTCCTCTGAAGTTTGTTTTTGCGATGACGGTCATTAAAAGTCGGGGTCAGTCATTGAATAAAATTGGTGTACTCCCAAGGCCTGTCTTCAATCATGGGTAACTTTTATGCCATGCTCTCTTATGTGTCATCCCTTAACCAATTAAAAGTACTAGTTTGTGATAGAATAGATGCTCTACGAAATATTACCAAAAATGTGGTGTACAAAGATGTCTTAAACAATCTATAGTTCACATTTTGCCATTTAATTGTTTTAATTTCCCTGGATTCTTTTGTTTAAATAATGGTCATGATTTGTCTTCAATGTATGTTGAACATATATTTATTATTTTATGTTATGTAATTTCTTGATTGTTTATGAGATTTTACAAGTATTCTAATTATTTGTTCACATTCATTCTTAGACGTTTTAATGGTCTTATATGTGTGTCTTATATCTGCCTTTTTCATATTGATAACCTTATCCTCATAATAATCAACTTCAAGTGTTCACCATTCAATTCATTTTCTCATTTTATATATTATATAGACTATTGTCATTTTTTATATGGTATGATTGTCCTATGTATTTTTTGTCCGACTTTTACTAATTTTGCATTTGCGAATGACTACACATTACAAACCTACATGAATGGTGGGTCCAATCACTTATACAAAGACGATGTAGATGCATCTAATTAGGTTACTCAATGAACTTACAAAGGACTTGAAAAATAGAGGACGATTCACATGGTTGGATGTGATCTTCATCGATAAAGATGTACATTATCTATGACTTTCTTGTATTCTATCTTTTTTTCATAATTACAACAATTACTTTTTAGTATACATATGTATAATATTTTTTGAATTATAACAGGGTGAAATATACAAGTTAGTATTTATGACGACATGTGAAGCAGATAGGAAAGCCCTTAGTGATTAAACTTTAAAAACTATCAATTCAACAAGACCTTGAACAAAGCTGAGCCTTAAATAACAAAGGGAAAAAGAAGGAAATTCTTTGTGGATTTTTGAATATGGGACAAAAGCATACAAAATGGATATGACTAAGATAAAAACTCATGCCACCACTAAGCCTAACAATCCACCAATTAATTCTGCAAAGCAAAGCACTGAGAATTAATCGAAAGGATTGACTCAATCACCATCCAAATACATAAGTATTTGAAATAAAGAGAGAGATTTTCTTTGTGGGAGAGAAATGCATTCTAACTTTCATTCATTCATTCTCAAATCAAGTCTAAAAAATAATACAAGGATCAAGCAAGTAAATAGGAGAGTACCCCTTCCCCAAGTCATGTACTAACCAATAGGATTACAAGAAAATTAACCAATGAAATCCTAACTAGTGGTATAATTTTCAAGGAGACCACAAGAATATAAGCTAAGCTGAAATTGGCTGCATTAGTTTTAGATTTTATGAGTCATCCACTATCTCAAATGGATGAGTCGTGGGGAGATTTTTCTATGTGTGGCTTCTAGAAGAGTCCACTAGTTGTCCCAGAAATATTAGCCCTTAATTTATCCATTTGCTAGCCCAATCAATTCTTTAACCAAAACTGTGCAATGCCAGACCCTACACTGACCTTGCTTGGTTTACGCCCCACATCTTCCATGATACCCAGAATCTAAAGATGTTCTTAGCTTGATGGAAACTAGACATCCAGGGATACCCATACATATGTAATTTTTCCAAATTGAAGCTTGTTTGTTCTTCCGAAACTAAGCTAGCAATCAGGTAAGATGTTATGCTTAGAAAATGAAAATAAGCTAATTAAGTAGTTTTAGAGAATAAAGTAGCTAAACTCCTTATTTAAGGCTACTAATTATCTAACCACTTTTCCTAAGCTTAATAGGGCTCCTTTTAAGTGTCCCAAGTTGATATTAACCTTGGAGGACCTAGTCCTTAACCCCCACTTCCAATAGTCAACATTGCTCCCACTTGATTCATGGCTCTTGCTTGTTGGAGTAGATCAATTCTTAGAGTTTGCTCCACATTAATGTGCTTCGCACCCATAAAGATGGGCTTGTGGAGGGAAAAGAGTATTTATGAAGGAGTCTTCAATTAGTACCACTAGATATCAATAGTCAATACATGCTTGCTTCTCATCACTATAAATTACAATTTACTAAAGCAACAGAAATTTCAAAGATCTTAAATGACTATCACTTCATCCTATGTTATGATTCACCTTTATGGACTTTGCTGATGTTCTTAGGTTAGCAAGTTCTAATGTGATCCATATCGGTTAGTTTGTTTACATTAAACAATTTAATGCCACACATTTTGATAACTTTTTATGTTTAATTAGTTAATTGAATAATATATATATATATATATATATATATATATATATATATATATATATATATATATATATATATATATATATATATATATATATATATATATATATATATATATATATCCTATATGAGCAGATGTTGTTAGGTTGGTTCTCTACACATCTCCTTTATAGTCCGTTTGTAATGGCACTTCAGCTAAAATGAACCTCCTTATATGTGATTAGAGGTATAAATTCTCTACTTAATAATCTCAATTAAGTCATTTTGCTCCATCAATTTGCCCCTAACAAGCCCTATATAATTTTTATTCTAGTTTGAAGGTCATTATAGTAACTTTATGGAGACAGTTCGCGAGACACCAAGGTCAACATCTACTAGATGGCATTAACTAGGACAATGTGCTATCCTTATATAAAGTAGTTGCACAAGATTTTCTTGGTATACACTTAAATTCATTTATAAACATGTTACCATAATAATGTGCATGTGTATGTGCATATTTTCAATCACAAGTCTATTTATTTTCAATGATCATGATCATTTGATAGGTTTAGGACCTTATCTAGCAATCCAAGACTATACATCAAGAGTTAATCCAACAAATTTGACGGATGGTATATATGCAAACATGTTTGCTCTTTTTTTTTTTTTTTGGGTGACGTCTTTGAAATACTTAAAATCATGTTCAGGGGCTTGCCAGCCATGGGTATGCAAAGAAACTTCTTGATTAGACCCAATAAAAAAAAGGTACGAAGCCCTCTAATTAGAGAAGTTATTTAATGTAAACAAGATACAATTAACTTCTTAGTGATGTCTATTGTAGGATACTTTCCCAGCTATCTTACTTAATAACAACTTCCAAATACAAATCTTCCTGTAGGAACTACCATTATAATTTTTATACAGGTCACCCCTTTTCGCATTTGTGCACGCGTGCTCTATATAGGTATAAAGAGTTCAATTCAGTATGAGTTATATGCAACATATAAAACGAAAGTTGTTGCTTCTTCATATGTTAATTGTGGTGTGCAAATCGATCAACCAATGCGATGATAAGTAAGATAGTACCAATTATTCCTTTTAAAATATCTCATAATTTTTGTATTTCGTAAACAAGTAATAAAATATGATCATTGTTTTTGCCCAAGATAGGACAACATACTCAGTATTTGAAATATCTCTACATCTAAATGAACTTTAGTTTGCTTCTTCAAAAAAGACTTGACATGTTGAGTTAATCCATGAAACATTGTTGAATAATTAGGATAAAAGTACTGATGGTAAATTATTTAGCATTTGAAATAATATACCGTATCTTGAATGATATATAATCTCAATCCCTTTGGGGGAAAATTGGTTGTTCTTGGAGGGTATTTTAGACAATTACTTCCAATGGTTACATATGGAGGTTGCGAATTTATTTTGGCAACGACATTATATAGATTATCATTCTAGAATCAATGTTGCCTCATGCACTTACAAATAAACATGCGTTTTCCAATAATACATTACTCCAGTGAGTCCATTCATAGATTGGAAGAATATGCTCAATGGATATTATAGTTAGGGAAGGATAAGGTGCAAGGAATTTATGTTGTTAAAGATGGATATCCAGACTGGATTAACATACCTAAACATTTTTAATGCAGAATTATGGTGATGACTTGTATAACATGATTGGATCAATGTACCGTGATTTAGATACAAGATATACTAATTGGTAATATGTTCAAGCGCAAGGAATACTTATATGAATAAATGATGATGTTGATGAGATAAACTCGTTAATGTTGTCATTGCTTCCAAGGGATGTTAAAAGTTATATTACTTGTGATACTCTATATTGCTGTAATGGTAATGACCCTTTTATACACTTGGAACCTCCTGAGTTATTGAACTCATTAGAGATTTCAACATTGCCAAATCACTATCTACATCTTAAGGTTGGTGCATCTATGATATTATTGAGGAATTTGAACCAATCGATAGGATTATGTGCAGTTGGTTGTTAGTAGAATGGAAGAAAAAGTGATTGAAGCCAAAGTAATATTAATGTTGAAGGTTACAGAATCCATGTTAATACCTAAAATTAATTTAATTACTTATAACATCCCAGACCTACAACTCATAAGAAGGTAATTTCCTCTAAAGCTAGCATTTGCGATGATAATCAACAAAAGTCTGGGTCAATCATTGAATAGAATTGACGTATACCTCCCAAGTCCTGTCTTCAATCATGGCCAACTTTTATGTCACGCTCTCTCGTGTTTCATCCCTTTTGGATTAAAAGAATTAGTCTTTGACAAAACATATATTCTACCAAATGTTACCAAAAACGTGGTGTACAAAGATGTCTTAAATAGATTATAGTTCAGATTC
>JAKOGI010002807.1:65000-82500 GCA_029747015.1 Carnegiea gigantea
GGTTCTAACAAGCAGTCCAATAACCAAATGTCGTCTTTCAAGTGTTCACTCGATTATTTCAAGTGTGCAACTAAATTTTGGCCACAAATCCACTCACAACATGAATAACACTTGACAGAACGAAATTCAACAAATCATGAAGATAAGCACAATTGACTAAACTAAAACATGATCCAATAACAATTCCACAAACTACTAAATCCCTAGACAAAAAATAACTACTCAAACATGATTAAATTAAGCATCTAAAACGATAAATCTAAAGAGAAGAGAAAAGGCGATAGAAGAGAAAAGAGATGCTCAGCCAAGTTGCACTTGAACTGTTGTGCAAACCCGGGGTGGAATCCTTGTAAATCTTCACTTAAACTCTATCTATCTCCCTCTCTCTAATCTAAACTAATCCTAATCTACTTGAAAAGGGGAAACAAATGGAATAGGATGGATGGATGATTGCATTCTGCTGCAGAACGGGGCTATTTATAGGAGAGCTCGATTGATCTTAGCCACACGAGGAAGGAAAACGAAAAGACAAGTAGTTATGGGCCTGCCACGATCGTGGCATCCATCATAGGCTGACCGTGGTCTAGGCTGGTTCGTCATTCTTCTGCTTTTCCTCTCTTTCACGGGTATGGAAACTCAGGGTCGGGGCATACGTGATGAGGTCAAAATATACTCAACTGAGGTCAAAACAAGGACAAAAAGGTTCAAAAACCTACAAAACACAGAAAAGAACCATACCTAAGTATAAAATGGGAAAAGAAGTATAGATTATAACATAAAGTATATAATTTTCCCTAAAAATGTAGTAAAAATGACCCTAAAATGATATACACTTTAAACACTTACGAAACTCCTCCATGCTTAAACCGTTGCTTGTCCTCAAGCAAACACTAGAGAAAACCAACCAGGACAGATGCAACGGAACAACCTCTTTAAAATAGGCAAACCATAGCATGTTACAAGCAAGAATAACAATCAACGGCAACCCCAAATAGTGCGCAAAATATTCCAAAATTAGGAGGAAAAGAAGGTTTTCGAGAAAGTATAAGACCACAAGCTCAATATCAAACTTGATCACCCCTAAAGAACCACAAAGCATGTTATGCAAGCACATGGAATTGTAGAGCTGAATGGACTGGTAGAACCTCACTTTTGGAAAATATAGAATCCTCCAGCTCATGTGTTTAAAATATATCACAGGTTCACTTAAGACTTATTCCAAAGGTGCAATCTACCATAGGCTTGACAAGACTCTCAAATTCTCTACCACTAAAATGCAATGTGCACAAGACAATCAAGAGGACTTTACGTGGGTTGTAATGTGGGCTACAAGGGTTAAGGGAAAGGAGTCGGCAATTGAATTTGGACAATGTGAAGCTAAGTAGCCAAGTGACTAGGGAGCAACCAACAAAACACCAAGCAACTATGAAAATCACTAACACTCCAAACCTTAAATAATACGATGAACATATCCCAATCAATTACATAGGAAATGAGTTAACAAAGAAGGAACACAAACTATGCACGTATCCCATGCCAAACACTTAGTGTTTTTTTTTTTTTTTTTGCTTTTTTTTCCAATGATTTTCTCTTTTTTTCTCTTTTTTTCGTTTTTTTGCAGCATGATTTTTTTCTTTATGTACTTTTTTTTCCTTCTATTCCCGAAAATGAAAGGAAAATTGCATTACTGAAAGGCATAGGATCACTATCAACTCACAATTGAATTTTTATGTATACAAATCAAAGCAAATGCTCAATATCATCAATCCCTCAATAAACCAACATACCAAAGCCATCTTAAACTCAATTATCCCCATAACCACCCACTAGATAGACGAAGTGATGCTCCATAGGTTTGGCTTAAAAGTAGGAATATATGTTTGGCTAAGGGTTAATATGAAAGGATCAGTACAAAAATGGATACAAGCTCAAAGAGGCTAGCAAAGGGAATAAACATGTAACACAAGGGTAGACTCTTTGGCTATGTGGCAAAAATGACCAAAGAAAGAAATGCTTCTATCACATCATCAAATATGCACATGCTAATGTGGTTTTGAACAAGAGTCTAAGCAAGTTTTAGATATGCAACATGGAAGAGTCAAAACATATGAAAGAAATATGAGACTAAATATAATGAATTAGTCCAAATAAGGCTCAAAATCTCACGAATATCTACCAAAGTCACAATTCACTCATAAAATGACTCCATGTACCAACATTAGTGCTAACGATTCTATCGATAACAAACTTCACAAAACCTTCAAAACTTTTCGCACCAAAAGGGATCACACATCAAAAGCTACTCAAAGTCACAAAAGCTATTTTGCCTAACTAAAACATCATTATTGGAGATTATCTCAAACCAATCCACACCATCTCTATATGCAAATCTAAAATACAAATCTAAAAATCAACTAGAACTAAAGCAAACAAAAAGGAAACCTAAAATAATATGCTCTAGCATGTATGCAAAGTAAAAATGAAAATAGAATATATAGAAACTACCCTTCCCCCATGCTTAGATTAAACAATATTATTCAAAGGAAAGAAAGCAAAAGAAAGGAAAGGAAACAAAATATAACGATCTCACCAAGTTAGGTGCAGAGTGCACCTAAGCTATGCGGCCTTGTAATAACCAGGGCTCATGAAGCATCAGCCACTCCATCATGATTTCAGGACTCGACTCATTAAATCAGACGCTGTCAATGTATGTAGGAGCTTATCAAACTCTTAGGACCACAATTCAAAAAATTAAAGGTAAGATGCAATAATGAAAACCACACCAAAGAGTATAGGTATCCTCTTAACTTTATCAAAGGCCATAGAAAAATTATAGAAAGGATTAAAGCATGTAGTCCATATGATTTTCCTAAGCAAGTCCTCTACGCTTATACAATATGGGTCTGGTGAGGCATTACACCCACTAAAGTAACCTAGGAAAAGAAATTTATCAACATTTCCACCAAGCATATTAAACATTTTGTCCTCATGGCCCTAATCAACATTAGGATCACAAATCTTAGGATTATCAATGGGGGCATCTAAAGAATACTCGGTAGAAATAGGGGGTTGTGAACACGGAGGGAAAACATCGGAATGATCAAGGGGATTGGGAAGAACAATATTATGAAAACCAAGCCTAGGAGACTCCTCATGCACAAGCACATCACGTGACTCCTCCAAAGAAGTCTCAACTAGATCATGCACCTTATCAAAAATATTTTCTGACTTAAAACATGCATTAGCAAAATCAAACCTAGCATCAAATCTAAATGGATCACCCTCCCCGATCCCCGTGCACTGAGCTAAAGGAAAGAATGAATCAGGTAAGGTCAAGACATCATCAATATTGTCTATGAGTGACGCAAAATAAGGTTATGCATAGCGTGCATAATGAGGACATGAATTCATATCATAGTTAGAAGAATTACAGAAATCACATCAAAAAGGAGCATAATAAGATCTACGATAGAATGTGTAAAGATCAAAAAATGAATATTTGGAAATAATAGTAACCTTCTTAAACTCAAATGAATCCAAAGTAATCCACTTAAGCAAATACCATGCATTATCACCATTTTTACCGTAAAAATCCCAATACCCTGAAAGAGTTCGCATTTTACTATTCACACTCTCATCAACAATGTCTAGAATTTTCCATTTACCTACACAATAACCACATTAAACTAGAAGAACATTTAATCGCTTAACATACCTCCAAAATCATTCATGCTCGAATTGGGGGAAATGAAAAATTGCCATTGTTGTTTTTCAATTTTTTTCTTTAATTTGCAACTTTTTATTGTGTTTTTTCCCCAAAGAAAAACAAAATGCTTAGTCAAACCTATCAGAAAAAACCCAATATTCGACGCTAGTCCCCGACAACAGCACGAAAAACTTGATAGGCCTGCATGCGCACGGTGGCATTATAGCAATCAAGGTCGATCCCACAGAGACTAGGTGAAACTACTGGATTATAATCTCTCAAGATATGCTAAGCGAAATTCTAATTCAAGTGGCTTTGATTAACAACTACAAATAAACTTTTCCGCATCAAATATGGGAAAAACACCTAGGAATTTTATAGTTATGAAAGGGAATCGAATCAAAATGATAATCATGTTCCTTTCTCAATTGGTTAATTTTAAGGAATTACAATCTATATAGAAATTCAGTCTATTCTTTCGAAATCAACTAAATTTGCCTAAGCTAAGCAAAAGTCATTCTCTCGAACTAATTTGTCTAAATCCAAGTTTAATATTTTTGATTACTTAATTCGAGTCCTCCCAACTTGATAATCTCTCTTTCGAGACGATGCAACAATAGGTTCTAACAAGTAAATTTTGGCCACAAATCCACTCCCAACATGAATAACACTTGATAGAACGAAATCCAACCAATCATGAAGATAAACACAATTGACTAAACTAATAACGTGATCCAATAACAATTCCACAAACTACTAAACCCCTAGACAAAAACTAACTATTCAAACATGATTAAATTAAGCACCTAAAATGATAAGTCTAAAGAGAAGAGGAGAAAAAAGAGATATTCAGCCAAGATCGCGTTTGAACTGCAGTGCAAACCCAAGGTGGAATCCTTACAAATTTTCCCTTAAACTCTATCCCTTTCTCTCTCTAATCTAAACTAATCATAATCTACTTGAAAAGAGGAAAGGAATGGAATGGGATGCATGGGATGATTGCATTTTGCTGCAGAACGGGGCTATTTATAGGAGAGCTCGATTGATCTCAGCTACACGATGAAGGAAAACGAAGAGACAAGTAGTTATGAGCCTGCCAAGGCCGTGGCATCCACCACAGGCTGACCGTGGTCTGGGCTAGTTCGTCATTCTTCTGCTTTTCCTCTCTTTCAAGGGCATGGAAGTTCAGGGTCGGGCCATACGTAAAGAGGTCAAAATATACTCAACTAAGGTCAAAACAAGGACAAAAGGTCCAAAAACCTACAAAATACAGAAAAGAACCATACACAAGCATAAAACGGGAAAAGAAGTATAGGTTACAACATAAAGCATATAATTTTCCCCAAACATGCAGCAAAAATGACCCTAAAATGATATACACTTTAAGCACTTATGAAACTCCCCCATGCTTACACCGTTGCTTGTCCCTAAACAAACACTAGAGAAAACCAACCAGGGAAGATGCAACGGAACAACCTCTTTAAAATAAGCAAACCATAGCATGTCACAAGTAAAAATAACAATCAACGGCAACCCCAAATAGTGCGCAAAACATTCCAAAATTAGGAGGAAAAGAAGGTTTTCAAAAAAGTATAAGACCACAAGCTCAATATCAAACTTGATCACCCCTAAAGAACCACAAAGCATGTCATGCAAGCACATGGAATTGTAGAGCTGAATGGACTGGTAGAACGTCACTTTTGGGAAATGTGGAACACACCAACTCATGTGTTTGAAATATATCACAGGTTCACTCAAGACTCATTCCAAAGATGCAATCTATCATAGGCTTGACAAGGCTCTCAAATTCTCTACCACTAAAATGCAATGTGCACAAAACAATCAACAGGACTTTACTTGGGTCGTAATGTGGGTACAAGGGTTAAGGGAAACGAGTCGACAATTGAATTTGGACAATGCGGAGCTAAGTAGCCAAGTGACTAGGGAAGCAACCAACAAAACACCAAGCAACTATGAAAATCACTAACACTCCAAACCTTAAATAATACGATGAACGTATCCCAATCAATTACATAGGAAATGAGTTGATAAAGAAGGAACACAAACTATGCATGTATCCCATGCCAAACACTTAGGTTTTTTTTTTTGGCTTTTTTTCAATGATTTTCTCTTTTTTCTCTTTTTTTCGTTTTTTTTACAACATGATTTTTTTCTTTTTGTACTTTTTTTCCTTCTTTTTTGGGAAATGAAAGGAAAATTGCATTACTGAAAGGCGTAGGATCACTAACTATCAACTCACAATTGAATTTTTATGTATACAACATATACAAGAGAGAACCAAAGCAAATGCTCAATATCTTCAATCTGTCAATAAACCAACATACCAAAGCCATCTTAAACTCAATTATCCCCATAACCACCCACTAGATAGATGAAGTGATGCTCTATAGGCTTGGTTTAAAAGTAGGAATATATGTTTGGCTAAGGTTTAATATGAAGGGATCAGTACAAAAATGGATACAAGCTCAAAGGGGCTAGCAAAGGGAATAAATATGTAACACAAGGGTAGACTCTTTGGCTATATGGCTAAAATGACCAAAGAAAGAAATGCTTCTATCATATCATCAAATATGCACATGCTAATGTGGTTTTGAACAAGAGTCTAGGCAAGTTTTAAAGATGCAACATGAAAGAGTCAAACACATGAAAGAAATATGAGACTAAATATAATGAATTAGTTCAAATAAGGCTCAAAATCTCACGAATATCTACCAAAGTCACAATTCACTCATAAAATGATTCCATGTACCAACATTAATGCTAACGATTCTATGGATAACAAACTTCTGAATCAAGACAAGGGCCAAAACAAGAAATATTCACAAAACCTTCAAAACTTTTCGCACCAAAAGGGATTACACATCAAAAGCTACTCAAAGCCACAAAAGCTATTTTACCTAACAAAAATATCATTATTGGAGGTTATCTCAAACCAATCCACACCATCTCTATATGCAAATCTAAAATACAAATCTAAAAATCAACTAGAACTAAAGCAAACAAAAAGGAAACCTTAAACAATATGCTCTAGCATGTATGCAAACTAAAAATGAAAATAGAATATATAGAAACTACCCTTCCCCCATGCTTAGATTAAGCAATATTATTCAAAAGAAAGAAAGTAAAAGAAAGGAAAGGAAACAAAATATAACGTTCTCACTAAGTCAGGTGCAGAGTGCACCTAAGCTATGCGGCCTTGTAATAACCAGCGCTCATAGAGCATCAGGCACTCCATCATGATTTCAGGACTCGAATTATTAAATCAGATACTGTCAACACACGTAGGAGCTTATCAAACTCTTGGGACCACAATTCAAAAAACAAAAGGTAAGGCGCAATAATGAAAACCACACCAAAGAGTATAGGTATCCTCTTAACTTTATCAAAGCCTATAGAAAAATTATAAAAAGGATTAAAGCATGTAGTCCATATGATTTTCTTAGGCAAGTCCTCTAGGCTTATACAATATGGGTCTAGTGAGGCATTACACCCACTAAAGTAACCTAGGAAAAGAAAATTATCAACATTTCCACCAAGCATATTGAGCATTTTGTCCTTATGGCCCAAATCAACATTAGGATCACAAATCATAGGATTATCAATAGGCGCATCTAAAGAATACTCGGAAGAAATAGGGGGTTATGAACATGGAGGGAAACATACGAATGATCAAGGGGATTGGGGAGAACAATATTATGAAAACCAAGGCTAGGAGACTCCTCATGCACAAGCACATCACATGACTCCTCCAAAGGAGTCTCAACTAGATCATGCACCTTATCAAAAATATCTTCTGACTTAAAACATGTATTAGCAAAATCAAACCAAGTATCAAATCCAAATGGATCACCCTCCCTGATCCCTGTGCACTGAGCTAAAGGAAAGGATGAATCAGGTAAAGTCAAGACATCATCAATATTGTCTATGAGTGATGCAAATAAGGTTACGCATAGCATGCATAATGAGGACATGAATTTATATCATGGTTAGAAGAATTACAGAAATCACACCAAAAAGGAGCATAATAAGATCTATAATGGAATGTGCAAAGATCAAAAAATGAATATTTAGAAATAATAGTAGCCTTCTTAAATTCAAATGAATCCCAAGTAATCCACTAAAGCAAATACCATGCATCATCAACATTTTTACCGTAAAAATCCCAATAACCTAAAAGAGTTCGTGTTTTACTATTCACACCCTCATCAACAATGTCTAGAATTTTTCATTTACCCACACAATAACCACATTGAACTAGAAGAACATTTAATTACTTAAAATACCTCCAAAATCATTCATGCTCGAATTGGGCGAAATGGAAAGTTGCCATTGTTGTTTTTCAAGTTTTTTTTCTTTAATTTGCAACTTTTTTTGTGTTTTTTTTTTCAAAGAAAAACACAATATTTAGTCAAACCTATCAGAAAAAACCCAATATTCGATGCTAGTCCCCAACAACGGCACGAAAAACTTGATAGGCCCGCATGCGCACGGTGGCATTGTAGCAATCAAGGTCGATCCTACCGAGACTAGGTGAAACTACTGGATTATAATCCCTCAAGATATGCTATGCGAAATTCTAATTCAAGTGGTTTTGATTAACAACAGCAAATAAACTTTTCTGAATCAAATATGAGAAAAACGCCTAGGAATTTTTGTAGTTATGAAAGGGAATCGAATCAAAATGATAATCATGTGCCTTTCTCTAATTAGTTAATTTTGAGGAATTGCAATCTATATAGAAATTCAGTCTATTCTTTCAGAATCAACTTAATTTGCCTAACCTAAGCAAAAGTCGTTCTCTCGAACTAATTTGTCTTAATCCAAGTTTAATATTTTCGATTACTTAATTCGAGTCCTCCCAACTTGACAATCTCTCTGTCGAGACGATGCAACGATAGGTTCTAACAAGTAAATTTTAGCCACAAATCCGCTCACAACATAAATAACACTTGACAGAACAAAATCCAACCAATCATGAAGATAAACACAATTGACTAAACTAATAACGTGATCCAATAACAATTCCACAAACTACTAAATCCCTAGACAAAAATTAACTATTCAAACATGATTAAATTAATCACCTAAAATGATAAATCTAAATAGAAGAGAAGAGAAAAAAGATGCTAAGTCAAGATCGTGCTTGAACCGTCGTGCAAACCCAGGGTGGAATCCTTGAAAATTTTCCCTTAAACTCTATCCCTCTCTCTCTCTGATCTAAACTAATCCCACTCTACTTGAAAAGAGGAAAGGAATGGAATGGGATGGATGGGATGATTGCATTCTGCTGTAGAACGGGGCTATTTATAGGAGAGCTTGATTGATCTCAGCCACACGATGAAGGAAAACGAAGAGACAAGTAGTTATGGGCCTGCCAAGGCCGTGGCATCCACCACAGGCTGACCGTGGTCTGGGCTAGTTCGTCATTCTTCTGCTTTTCCTCTCTTTCACGGGCATGGAAACTCAGGGCCAGGGCATACGTGATGAGGTCAAAATATACTCAACTAAGGTCAAAACAAGGACAAAAAGGTCCAAAAACCTGCAAAATACAGAAAAGAACCATACCCAAGTATAAAACGGGAAAAGAAATGTAGATTATAACATAAAGCATATAATTTTCCCTAAAAATGCAGCAAAGATGACCCTAAAATGATATACACTTTAAGCACTTATGAAACTCCCCATGCTTAAACCGTTACTTATCCTCAAGCAAACACTAGAGAAAACCAACCGGGGAAGATGCAACGGAACAACTTCTTGAAAATAGGCAAACCATAGCATGTCACAAGCAAAAATAACAATCAACCGTAACCCCAAATAGTGCGCAAAACATTCTAAAATTAGGAGGAAAAGAAGAAAGTATAAGACCACAAGCTCAATATCAAACTTGATCAACCCTAAAGAAGCACAAAGCATGTCATGCAAGCACATGGAATTGTAGAGCTAAATGGACTGGTAGAACGTCACTTTTGGGAAATGTGGAACACACCAACTCATGTGTTTGAAATATATCACAGGTTTACTCAAGACTCATTTCAAAGATGCAATCTGCCATAGGCTTGACAAGACTCTCAAATTCTTTGCCACTAAAATGCAATGTGCACAAGACAATCAAGAGGACTTTACTTGGGTTGCAATGTGGGCTACAAGGGTTAAGGGAAAGGAGTCGAAAATTGAATTTGGACAATGTGGAGCGAAGTAGCCAAGTGACTAGGGAGCAACCAACAAAACACCAAGTAACTATGAAAATCACTAATACTCCAAACCTTAAATAATACAATCAACATATCCCAATCAATTACATAGGAAATCAGTTGACAAAGAAGCAACACAAACTATGCACACATCCCATGCCAAATACTTAGTTTTTTTTTTCACTTTTTTTTCAATGATTTTCTTTTTTTTCCTCTTTTTTTCTTTTTTTTGCAACATGATTTTTTTCTTCTTGTACTTTTTTTTTTTCTTTTTCTGGAAATGAAAGGAAAATTGCATTACTGAAAGGCATAGGATCACTAACTATCAACTCATAACTAAATTTTTATGTATGCAACCCATACAAGAGGGAACCAAAGCAAATGTTTAATATCATCAATCCCTCAATAAACCAACATACCAAAACCATCTTAAACACAATTATCCCCATAACCACCCACTAGATAGATGAAGTGATGCTCCACAGGTTTGGTTTAAAAGTAGGAATATATGTTTAGAAAAGGGCTAATATGAAAGGAGCACAACAAAAATGGATATAAGCTCAAAGGGGCTAGCAAAGGAAATAAACATATAACACAAGGGTAGACTCTTTGGCTATGTGGCTAAAATGACCAAAGAAAGAAATACCTCTATTATATTATCAAATATGCACATGCTAATGTAGTTGTGAACAAGAGTCTAGGCAAGTTCTACAGATGCAACATAGAAGAGTCACACACATGAAAGAAATAGGAGACTAAATATAATGAATTAGCCTAAATAAGGCTCAAAATCTCACGAGTATCTACCAAAGTCACAATTCACTCATAAAATGACTCCATGTACCAACATTAATGCTAATGATTCTATGGATAACAAACTTCTCAATCAAGACAAGGGTCAAAACCAGAAATATTCACAAAACCTTCAAGACTTTTCGCACCAAAAGCGATTACACATCAAAAGCTACTCAAAGTCACAAAAAGCTACTTTGCCTAACAAAAATATCATTATTGGAGGTTATCTCAAACCAATCCACACCATCTCTATATGCAAATCTAAAATATAAATCTAAAAATCAACTAGAACTAAAGCAACAAAAAGGAAATCAAAAACTATATGCTCTAGCATGTATGCAAACTAAAAACAAAAATAGAATATATAGAAACTACCCTTCCCCCATGCTTAGATTAAGCATTATTATTTAAAGGGAAGAAAGTAAAAGAAAGGAAAGGAAACAAAATATAACAATCTCACCAGGTTAGGTGCAGAGTGCACCTAAGCTATGTGGCCTCGTAATAACTAGGGCTCATAGAGCATCAGCCACTCCATCATGATTTCAAGACTTGACTCATTAAATCAGATGCTGTCAACACACGTAGGAGCTTATCAAACTCTTGGGACCACAATTCAAAAAATAAAAGGTAAGACGCAATAATGAGAACCACACCAAAGAGTATAGGTATCCTCTTAACTTTATCAAAGCCCATAGAAAAATCATAGAAAGGATTAAAGCATGTAGTCCATATGATTTTCCTGGGCAAATCCTCTAGGCTTATACAATATGGGTCTAGTGAGGCATTACACCCACTAAAGTAACCTAGGAAAAGAAAATTATCAACACTTCCACCAAGCATACTAAACATTTTATCCTCATAGCCCAAATCAACATTAGGATCACAAATCATAGGATTATCAATGGGCGCATCTAAAGAATACTCGGGAGAAATAGGGGGTTGTGAACACGGAGGGAAAACATGGAAATGACCAAGGGGATTAAGGAGAACAATATTATGAAAACCAAGGCTGGGTGACTCCTCATGCACAAGCACATCACGTGACTCCTCCAAAGGAGTCTCAACTAGATCATGCACCTCATCAAAAATATCTTCTGACTTAAAACAAGCATTAGCAAAATCAAACCTAACATCAAATCCAAATGGATCACCCTCCCCGGTCCCCGTGCACTGAGCTAAAGAAAAGGCTGAATCAGGTAAGGTCAAGACATCATCAATATTGTCTATGAGTGATGCAAAATAAGGTTGTGCATAGCATGCATAATGAGGACATGAATTTATATCATGGTTAGAAGGATTACAGAAATCACGCCAAAAAGGAGCATAATAAGATCTATAATAGAATGTGCAAAGATGAAAAAATGAATATTTGGAAATAATAGTAGTCTTCTTAAACTCAAATAAATCCCAAGTAATCCACTTAAGCAAATACCATGCATTATCAACATTTTTACCGTAAAAATCCCAATACCCTAAAAGAGTTCGCATTTTACTATTCACACCCTCATCAACAATGTCTAGAATTTTTCATTTACCCACACAATAACCACATTGAACCAGAAGAACATTTAATCGCTTAAAATACCTCCAAAATTATTCATGCTCGAATTGGGAAAAATAGAAAATTGTCATTGTTGTTTTTCAATTTTTTTCTTTAATTTGCAACATTTTTTGGGGGGTTTTTTTTAAAGAAAAACAAAATGCTTAGTCAAACCTATCAAAAAAAACACAATATTCGACGCTAGTCCCCGACAACGGCACGAAAAACTTGATAGGCCCGCATGCGCACGGTGACGTTGTAGCAATCAAGGTCAATCCCACAGAGACTAGGTGAAACTAGTGGATTATAATCCCTCAAGGTATGCTATGCGAAATTCTAATTCAAGTGGTTTTGATTAACAACTGTAAATAAACTTTTCTAAATCAAAAATGGGAAATACGCTTAGGAATTTTTGTTGTTATGAAAGGGAATCGAATCAAAATGATAAACACGTGCCTTTCTGTAATTGGTTAATTTTGAGGAATTGCAATCTATATAGAAATTCAGTCTATTCTTTCGAAATGAACTAAATTTGCCTAACCTAAGCAAAAGTCATTCTGTCGAACTAATTTGTCTTAATCTAAGTTTAATATTTTCGATTACTTAATTCAAGTCCTCCCAACTTGACAATCTCGCTTTTGAGACGATGCGACGATAGGTTCTAACAAGTAAATTTTGGCCACAAATTCACTCACAACATGAATAACATTTGACAGAACGAAATCCAACCAATCATGAAGATAAGCACAATTAACTAAACTAAAACATGATCCAATATCAATTCCACAAATTACTAAATCCCTTGGCAAAAATTAACTACTCGAACATGATTAAATTAAACATCTAAAATGATAAATCTAAAGAGAAGAGAAGAGGAGAGAAGAGAAAAGAGATGCACAGCCAAGATCGCGCTTGAACCGTCATGCAAACCCGGGGCGGAGTCCTTGCAAATCTTCCCTTCAACTCTCTATCTCTCTCTCTCTCTCTCTCTCTCTAATCCAAATTAATCCTAATCTACTTGAAAAGAGGAAAGGAATGGAATGGGATGGTTTGAGATGATTGCATTCTGCTGTAGAACCGGGCTATTTATAGGAGAGCTCGATTAATCTCAGCCACACGATGAGGAAAAATGAAGAGACAAGCAGTTATGGGCCTGTCACGGATCGTGGCATCCAACACGGGCTGACCGTGGTCTGGGTTTGTTCGTCATTCTTCTGTTTTTCTTCTCTTCCATGGGCGTGGCAACTCAGGGGCATTCGTGGTGAGGTCAAAATATACTCAATTAGAGTCATAACAAGAACAAAAAGGTTCAAAAACATGCAAAACATAGAAAAGAACCATATCCAAGCATAAAACGAAAAAAGAAGTATAGATTATAACATAAAGCATATAATTTTTCCTAAAAATACAGCAAAAATGACCCTAAATGATATACACTTTAAGCACTTATCAGATAGGTTGTATCAAAAATTGGAAACCAAGGAAGGTGAGAAGGAAGTCTTTAAACTAGCGAGGGTTAGGGAAAGATGAACAAGGGATGTGGGTATAGTGAGGTGCATCAAAGATAAAAATGACAAGGTACTGTTTGAGGATGCAGAAATCAAGGAGAGATGGTAAAGGTACTTTTTCAAACTCCTCAATGGTGAACTGATGAAAGATTTTCGAAGTAGGGAAAGTGAGACTACTAAAAGATGTCTTGATTCTCAATTGTGTGAACCTATCAGCAAGAACGAAATAAAAAAGTCCCTAAAAAAAAAATGAACAATGGGAAGGTAGAGGGACCAGACCAGATACCAGTGGAAGTGTGGAAGTGCTTGGGTGAAGCGGGATTAGAGTAGCTAATAAGGCTTTTCAATGTTATTTTAGGACCGCTAAGATGCCTAGAGAATGGAGGTTTAATATACTCATCCCATTGTACAAGAACAAAAGGGATATTCAAGATCGTAATAATTATAAAGGTATAAAGTTGCTCAGTCACACTATGAAGTTATGGGGTAGGGTGATTGAGAGAAGGCTGCGGAAAAATACTTCGATATGGGAGAACCAATTTAGTTTTATGCCTGGCAGATCGACCGTAGAGACGATTTACCTCATTAGAATGCTTATGGGATTGTATAGAGATAGAAAAGTAGATCTCCAAATGGTGTTCATTGACCTAGAGAAGGCTTATGATAGAGTTCCGCGTGAAGTGTTATGGAGATGCTTCGAAAAGAAAGGAGTGTCACCCGGGTATATTCAAGTTATTAAGCACATGTGCGCATGAAGTAGGACGAGTGTTAGGAAGTCAGAAGGGGCTACCAGTGACTTTCACATTAGTATGGGCCTGCATTAAGGTTACGCTTTAAGCCCTTTTCTTTTCACTCTAATTATGGATGAACTTACAGAAAAAATTCAAGATAAAGTACCATGGTGTATATTATTCGCAGATGATATTATTCTTATAGACGAGACCAGAAAGGAAGTTAATGACAAGTTGGAGTAATATAGACATACCCTGGAGCCTAGAGATTTTAGAGTAAGTAGATCAAAAAATGAATACCTACATTGTTGTTTCAGTGGAAGGAAAGATGCGAGGGAAGAAGTCACCATTGATAGGATAACGATACCAAAGGTCGAGAAGTTTAAATATTTAGGCTCGATCATTCAACAGAATGGAGATATTGACGAAGATATTAACTAACACATTAAAGTAGGTTGGTGAAAATGGAAGTATGCTTCAGATGTGCTGTGTGATAAAAGGATGTCTGTAGGATTAAAAGGCAAAGTTTATCATATGGTAGTTAGACCTATTGTACTGTATGGGTCGTAGTATTGGCCTATAGAAAAGACATATATTCAAAGGTTAATGGTAGCAGAGATGAGGATGATTATGTGGATGTGTGGTTATACAAAAATGGATAGAATTAGGAATGGAGTAATCAGAGACGTAGTTAAAGTGGCTCCTATCGAAGATAAGATGAGAGAAATAAGACTCAGATGGTTTGGTCATATGAAAAGAAGGAGTGTTGATGCCCCAATGAGGAGATGAGGGATGATTAACATCCCCGAAGGTAAAAGAATGAGGCGACGACCTAAGAAGAGTTTGGACGAGGTGATTCAAGAGGACTTGGAAGTTGTAGTATTGACGGAGGATTTGGCTCAGGATAAGATATTATGGCGGGATGGGATTAGGAGCTTAGATCACAGAGAATTAGCTATCTGATTTGGTTGTGGTTTTTCGGTTGCAATAGAGTAGTTTTGGTTGTCGTTTTTAGCCACCTAATTTATTAATATTTATTAGTTCATTTCTTGATGCGTATCCCTAGTTTCTGTCATTATATGTTTTCATAAAATCCTTCATCTGTAAAATATTTTCATAAAATCTTGTTTTGTGGGCCTCTTAGATTCAACCTCTCTACCGGTAGAGATGCCGGTTGAGGTACGATTGTCTACATCTAGATCTCCCCAAACCCCACGAAAGCGGGACCCACACTGAAAGGTATTGATATTGTTTTGTTGTATTTGATCTACCGTCTCAATAATGACAATGGAATTGAGTCAATGGGCCCTTCTAATTCAAAATCTTAATTTTTTTTATATCATATCATATCATATCATATATATAATGTAAAAGTGAATGAGTTAACATAGTGATGACATTTGTTGTGTTATCATTGGTAGCTTAATTTTTAAATAAAAATATGATTTTGTGACAACTAATAAATGATCTTAGCCATATTATTAAACTTAACATTTATTCATCAATGTAATAGGCTAAATCGTGCTATTATCATTGATTCTCTTTTACGTAATAAAGTTAATAGATAATTCAAGGGTTGTTAACTAGTATATCGACTTTTAATTTAATATAGTATATTGAAAGATCATTAATAATGTTGACTTGGAATGTAAAAATCTAATCATGTGTAAAGTAATTTTATTCTGAATTAAAAAAAGAAAAGATTTTCTTATATTTTAAAAATGAAAAAAAATATCTCTATAGTTCTTTCATAAAATTTAAAATTTTAACTTATTTTTATTTCTAATTAAGTAATGGAGCCAAATTTTTTTCCTTCTTTTTTTTGGAAATTATCATATTCCAATCTCGTACTTACATTTTCTCAGTTTTTGTAAAGATAATTAAATGGCTTCAATTAAACAAAGTTTTTTACTTATTTATATTTTTAATAAATTTTCAAAATGTATATTAACACATGATCGTACGAAGCACGGGTTCTACCCTAGTAAACTAGATAAGTAAATAATTGTTACATTTACATTTGATGGACTATTTCCTGTCAAACATTAGTATCTATTGTTTACTTTCACTAATATTAGTTTTAACACTATCTCCTTTTACATGACCTTTATATTTTATGGCATTTTTTATGATATATTTTTATGATTAATGCAAGATTTACTCTTTTTTTTTTTTTTTTTTTACCGACTAACGACACGTGCGTCAGCATGGACGAAAACCCGTAGGGCCTAAATCTAAGGAACGCTAAATTCCATGCCTTTGCCTCCACAATTTAATTGCAGCCCAAATATTTGTTCTTTTATCTTCAAATTTATTTTCCAAAAGAATATCCAAAACCAAAAAGACAGAAAACGGAGAAACGCGTCTCGTGATAAAGTCGGTGAACGAACTTCTGGTTGCCGGCGTGGGGCCGCTTTGTCTTGTGCCCCAAGCCAAAACCTAACCTTTAAATACTCATTCCAGCCCTCCATTCAATCTCATCATTCTTTTTACAAAATTTCCAAGTTTGATTTTCGATTGATTTCTGAGTTTGAAGAGAGAGAAAATCCATAAGGAATCAAGAATATCGGAAGATGGGAGGAGGCACAGAAGCTTTTCCAGAATTAGGAGGGCATTGCCAACACCCTGATTGCCGCCAGCTTGATTTTCTTCCCTTCAATTGTGATGGTTGCCACAGGGTACGCTAGATTAATTCCGAATTTGGTGGCTGTAAAACCCTAATTTGTTGCTTCTTAATTGGCAGGGATTCTAGTGTTAGGTTAATTAATGGCCGTCGAGTTTATTGTTTTTTCGTTTGATTGGGACAAAAGGTTGAATCTTTTGGATTGGGTATTTTAAGCAAGTCGTCATCGGTAGTTTTAAATTATGCTGGAAAATATTGGATGTTCATTGAAGGCCTTCTCTTAGAAGTTTTTAAAATATACACAGACGAAACAGGACGATAAAAACCTGAATTGAATCGAATTAAACAAAATTGTAGTTTGTTTTATCGATATTTATCGATA
>JAKOGI010002808.1:0-10000 GCA_029747015.1 Carnegiea gigantea
GTGTGTGTGTGTGTGTGTATGTCAAGAGAGGGTGATCTCCTTGGTCTGTGGTTTACTAGCGTGACAAAAGTGATTTTGCATGTATTGGAGTATGAAAGTTGGTTGAAGTATGAAAGTGGGTGTTGTTTCATACTAATAAAATGAATGAACATGAAAGTGGGGTGTTGTCTCCCAGAGATAATATTAAAGGGTTGAGCATGTACATGAGTTTGTGAGTTAGCCAATTTATTGTAGTTTGGAATTTGTTTTGAGCATATATATATGGCTCTTTATTTACGACCCAATAAACATAAAATCTTTAACCATGGTTTCAGAGCGGGTTGCTCAATCTTGATTTGCGACCGTCCCTGTTTGATTATAATTGTGTGCGCGTGTTAGGCCATGTTTGTAACCCACACGTGAGATGGTGTGTTAGGGTATGAAAATGGGTGTTATCTGGCATTGATAAAGTGAAAGAATTCGAAAGTGGGTGTTCTCTCACATTAATAATATTAAAGGGTTTTAGCATGTATATAAGTTTGTGAGTTACTCCAACCGTTGAAACCTCATTTGAGCTTATATGTATGACTCTTTGTTTAAGAACCAATTGATATAAAATATTTAACAATATGAAAGCTCCTGACTTATGGAAAGAGCTATCTATGTACCAACGGAAGGATGGAAAGAACTTTTTGAACTAGCTTCTGGGACTGACTTCTTATCGCAAGTGCTGATTAAGCATCTTTAGCTTGAGTTGGTGTTTCATGTTGAACTAGTTGATGTGGTCTAATTTGTAAGTGTTTCGAGATCTTTAGGAATTTTTTAGGCACTAAAGTGAACTTCTAAACATATGTAAAGGCAACTTGTCAAAATGATCTTAGAAGGAAGGGTTTAATCATTTTGCTACGATTTAACTAGATGTCTAGACTTGTGTTTAGGAGTTTATCTTTGTAAGTGTAACACCTCTTTTATAGAGTATTTGGAGCACTGTGTGCTAATCGCTATCAAATATCCATAACAAAAATCCCACGAAAGCAATATATATCTCTGACGAGATGACATTGAAGTGCAAGACGGACGGCAAAATAGTTGTTTCTTCATAAATTATGTTAAGTGTCTTATAAGTTCTTAGAGTGGATTTACAATCTTGACTTCAAGACTAATATCATGAACCTTCATGAGGAAAAGAATGACATTTATTGCCATTAAATTTTATTCCCTGCAATAAGTATTCTTTTTTTAAGACCAAAGTAAAACGTATCCATTCATTAGCGTATGCCTAGGATGGTATATATTATCGTTAATCATTGTTATGTTCCAATCTCCTCTTTCCTACTTTAATTGCAATGGATGGATGGCAAGGTTTGAAGATAGAATGTGACAGTCTTAGGAATTACGTGTTAGATGTTAGCACATATACCAGACCAAAATCTAGGTGGGTTGTTACAAATTAGAAAAAAACTGTTGCATTTTTGTTGTAACTCAATTAAGATGGTTCGATATTGACTGTTTTGGTATATTAAGCTAATGCCTAACTCCCAATTCCTTGGCCCTATCCCATACTACCTTCAAACTCGTCATCAATTGCATCAATAATTAAAATAGGAAGGAGACGATTGAACTTAACAAATTCTACTCTCCTATAATTAATTAACTTATTTTGTATGACACATAACTAATGTAAATTGACACATGTTACCACGTAGAGGTATTTTGTAACTGGAATAGAAAAATGCACCTGTGATATGTGGCCACTAATTTTGGCAATGATTCACCCTTATTGTAGCAGGTGATTGGTTGATTCAGTGAGAAAATACTAAGTACAAGAATTATCTAGGAGTGTTGTAGTAATTACCATAGTTTCTTCAAACGAATAGCCATATCCGTGGATGTTTTGGGCTGTTAAGTATTTTATATGGCATTTTAGTTTGAGATTTTGAATTCACTCGTCACCTCAAGTGTCTTGGTAGGATGGGTAAAATACAGTTTGTTTCAGCTGCCACACGGTATGTGTTACCCACATATGTTTATCATGTAACAAGTTGTTCATGATACTCTGCTTTAATCGCACTACATGACATGTTTTTATCCATGATCTTATTTGACAAATAGTTAGATGTTAATTGTTAGTTGTTTTTGTAGTTATTTGTTTAGTTCTTTCCAGAAAAATGTATTTTGTGAATTAGTTGTTTATAGAAATGATGTTAGAAAAAAATGTTAATCTCAAAAAGCCAACACGAAAAATCTGATAGAAAGAACTTTTTGAACTAGCTTCTGGGACTAACAAGCTAATTTAGAAAAAAGGCCTTTTATCAAACACTTGAATTAGTTGTCTCACTGAGTTGAATAGCTCTTTTTTAAGCAAAAACCTCTTCAAAAGGTTCTTTGCTAAACATTTCACATGTGTCTTAACATGACTTCAATGAGTATATACTCTCAACAGTATGACATAATCAAATGATGGAATGATGCAAGCAATAATTAACAAGTTTAAACCCTCACCCAAAAAAGGACAGAGCTAAGAGGGATGTACTATATTATTATCTAAGTCACCATGTATCAGTAATATTGTCAATTCTTGTGTAAGACAATCTTATACTAATTTAAATACCTTGTCTTATTATTCTGCGCAAGATGATCTCTTACAAGATTTACTATATATATTATATTGTATGGTAAGCATTAAATTCACATTCAAATGATTCACCTTTGCAAAGGAGTGGGTCCATATGGGTATTCCGCACTCACCCTCCTTGAGAACTCAGACATTAATTAATATGACCTCGATATTTATCAGCCTTAAAATTTTAGTGTTTGTTAAATTTTTTATATATCAATTGGGTCATTAATAAAAAGTCATATATACAAGCTAAAATGAGGTTCCAACCAAAACCAATTGGTAATGGGTGGAGTAATTCACATGCTTATATATATACTCAAACCCTTTAATTTTATAAATGTGGGACAACACCTACTTTTATATTCTTTGTATCTTATCAATATGGAACAATACCCCCTTTCATACTCCAACACGCTTTCTCACGTTTGGGTTACTAACAAGGCCCAATAAGTGCACACAATTTTAATCAAATGGGGACGGTGACAAATCAAGCTGGAACAACCCGCTTTGATACCATGTTAAGTTTTTTATATAGCTTGGGCCTTTAAACAAAGAGTCATGTATACAAGCTCAAATGAGGTTCTAACTTAAAATTAATTGACAATGAGTGGAATAACTCATAAGCTCATATGCATGCTCATGTATATACCAACTCACAGGAGAGTTTGCGTTTAGTAGTCACCTCATGCATCTAGATAGCATAAATTGAATTTATTGTATATTAGAGTTACCTGATATGTTTTATCCATGCGTATTCATTATTGGCAAATTTTTGGCGGTTGTGCCTTCATTATGTGGCATGTTTTTAGGCACCCACATGTGCTATGAAACTATACTCTCATGAGGATGGAATAATATAGGCGAAGAATTAATAAATTTAATAACCCCTCACCCAAAAAAAACAGTAAGCGGGATGCACTCTTGAATATGTTTTTAAATAATACACGTATCTAAGTTTTTAAATAATAAAATGCACATTTTTAGATCGTATATTTTTGTTATTCAATTGATATATTGTTCAAATTAAGATGGATTAGGAATAATTGAAACTGTTTTGAAAAATAAAATGATTTTAATATTGTGTTGTTAATAAAGATTTCAATCATTAGTTGATTCAATCTTCGTCTTGTTTGAATGACTCCTGACTCTATATCAGTGCAAAGATGAGAAACATGATGATGAAAATTTAACTCCAGATGAGAAAATAGACTTTGAGCTAAACAAAGTATGGAATGAGATAAGGCAAGTGCAAATGAAGCACCAAAGAAATACAATGATAGATATATATAAAAAGAAGGGCCAAAAACTGTGGTGAAACTGAACCTGTTAATAAACAAATCAGTAACTACTACGAAACTACAGGTCTAGGTCAGATAGTAGAACATTCCTAAGGTGCACCATATCCTCTCTGGTCCTCGGTGCCTAAATTAATCAATTTTACAATCCTAAACATTGAAAAAAAAAGTGGAGGAAGAGAATTATGTTTTGTTGGGGGTTGCGGGAAGGGGGGCTTATAAAGAGAAGGTCAATTCAAAGTTCAATTTAATTATAGGATGAGAACATTTAAAAATGACAATCCACCCTCCTTAATTATATTGTGCACCATAGCTCTAAGAATAGTATAATTTTCTTTAGGAGAATTGATAAACATTATCCACAACAGAAGGCTTTCATTTGTAGGTTGATCGAAATAGGATAGAATGGCCACCCTAAAAATCAAGAAATAGGAGCTTGTTAGTCTTTGATAATTGAATTATCCCACATCAGTCAAAGACAAATAAAAATTAAGATGTACGATAAGTTGGATTCTATTGTTTGAAAAGCTCTAGAGATTTTTGATAAAGACAAAACACATTATTGCGTTGCTTTCGCCATGTGAAATTGAGCTCTTATGTCCTAATTATAGTGGTTTGGTCAACAATCATTGGGTCTCCATTCTTATTAATAAGCAAAACATACATTTAGAAAGATGCATGGTTGAATTCTCTATATTGAGTCCATTTGATTAAAAATTATCGTGTTCAAAGAAATCATGGTTGAATTCTCTATATTGAGTCCATTTGATTACAAATTATCGTGTTCAAAGAAATCAAAATTGGAGATAAGCTCTTTCAATTAATGAGATGCCACTAAAAGAAACGCAACTTTGTTGTCTATTGCACATGAAATCACATTTGATTTGATTTGGCACCAAATAAAGCATGTGTACTTGGAATGACAATCAGCATGGAAACATAATTGGAAAAAAATCAACATATTAATTTACATTAATTATCCTTCATTTAAATACTTCTTGAAAGTTGAATAGGAATCTAGTAAGAAAGGGAATTGGAGAGTGCTCTAAATGATCAATGAACTTCTATGGCTCACGACTTGTGGCTATAAATCAAGAGCTTCATTAGATGTGAAAACCTATCTAAGTCTTCAATTTGAGTTTTACAACCAAAAAAAAAAAAAATGATGATGGGAAAGAAGAAGAAGGTCATGAAGCATTGTGTCATCCCCATTAATTCAGTGACTTACCTAAATTTTCTCTCAGGCAGCATCTCTTCTTTTCTCTCTTTCTTCCAGGAAAATAATTTTTTTTGTTTGTTTATATCTTTGATGATGTTGTCTCTTTGTATTTGAGTTTGTGTTTGTATTCTAGCTTTCCTCCTCTAAAAGTAATTGATTTGATGATTCATGTTAGCTAGGGTCGGTATATTGTATCTTTAACTAAATTAGGCCTATATTCGGTTAATATTGGCCTTCGTAACTCATTCGCATCCCCCCCAAAAAAATGATCAACTTTCAGTTGTATTTTCTAAGACAATTATTAACCTTGCAAGATGAAATTATACCTGTGCTTTATCATGATGATGATGATGATGATGATGATGATGATGATGATATTATTATTATTATTATTATTATTATTATTATTATTATTATTATTATTATTATTTGTTAGAACTAATGAAGTTGGTGAAGACAATTACAACAACAACCATCCCAGCTCAGACAATTAGCACCACAACATTTTGTTATTTTCTTTTCTGTTTTCTTGTAACCACCCTGCTTTACGTGGTGAGTCAGCTTGCTCACGTGTTGTATAAATACTTACCCTTGTATTCTTTTGTTGTAATATACAGAATAATGAGAATACAACTCAACACTTTCTCTCTCTCTGAAGTTGAGCAGCACTTAACATGGTATCAGAGCACCGGAATGAGATCTTGAGTCTTGAATATTCAATTCTTCTTCTTTTTCGATCGATTGAATTGATTCTTCAATCGATCTTGCCTATCACAATCATAGATTAATTTTGCTTCTTTCATCTTCAATTGATTGAATTGCTTCTGCAATCAATCTAACCCTCAGTCTTCGATTGATTCAGGATCGAACTTTCTAGGGTTCTTGCGCCTTCTCTGATTGTTGGTTCAAGTTTATGATCACTTACGCCATGGCTTTGAATGGAAATCGAGTACATCAAATCGAAGCGAATGATCCTCTATTCATCCATCCCTCAGATAATCTGAGTTTACCATTGGTAGCGAATCCTTTTAATGGAGAAAATTTCGACAATTGGAAGCATTCTGCAATGATAGCTCTTTCAGCCAAGCATAAGATAGCCTTCGTGACTGGTAAATGTAGTTGTCCAGATCCTTCTTCTCCTCTTTTACCACTTTGGCAGAGAAACAATGCTATGGTCCTACCATGGTTACTCAATTCCCTCACAGAGAACATCAGAAATAGCATATTGTACTTTGACACTGCTTATGATTTGTGGAAGGATCTTGAGGAGAGATTTGGACAATCTAACAAAGCTAGATTGTTTCAAGTTCAAAAGGAGGTTTCATGTCTAAGTCAAGGAGATCTGGATATTGCCAGTTATTTCACCAAAGCTAAACAATTATGGGATGAATGCAATGCAGTTAATATAATACCTCTTTGTACCTGTACTAAATGTGAGTGTGAAGTTAATGGTGGATTGGTCAAATACACTAAAGAACAAAGATTGATTCAGTTTCTGATGGGGTTGAACAGCAGTTACAGGGCAGTGAGGGGGAACATCTTAATGATGTCACCATTGCCATCCTTGAGTCAAGCTTATTCACTTCTCGTCTAGGAAGAAAGGCAAAGGCAAGTAAAATCTGATGTTGAATTTTTGGCTGAAAATGCCTCTTTTTCTGCTGGAAGTGACCCTGTTGGTGGTAAAACCTCTTCCTAAAAACAAAAACCAGAGCTTAAGAAATCAACTCTTCATTGTGAATATTGCAAAAGGAATGGCTATACAATTGAAAAATGCTATAAAATCCATTGGTATCCCAACAAACCTTAGAGTAGAGGAAGAGGTGGTTACAACATCACTCAAAGCAGAAAAGCTTACAATGTGTGGAGTGAGGAGGACAATCAAAGTTCACCTATAGATTTTCAAATGCCTACTCTGCCAGGCCTTAGTCAGGAACAAAGCAAGCAGTTGATGAAATTCTTAACTATACTCACTGCATCAAAGAATAGCAAACAACACAGTCATGAAGTTGCAACAGCTCACATGGCAGGTACTGCTTCATTTGCTCTAATAGTTCATACATCCAATGCTATATGTTGTTCATGTTCTTTAGACACTGGTTCTTGGATATTGGACTCAGGAGCCACTGATCATATGACCTTCAATATCAGTGAACTTCATGATCTACATTTTCTTGTAAACCCTCTGTTGGTCTCCTTACCAAATGGGTATAAAGTTCAAGTTACAAAATATGGAAAACTGAAGTTAAGCGATTCCCTTGTGTTGTCTCATGTCCTCTTGGTTCCACATTTTAAGTACAATTTGTTGTCAGTTAAGAAACTGGCTAGACAACTCCAATGCGAGGTTGTTTTCTCAGAAGATTCATGCACCTTGCAGGGCCCTTCTCTGAAGAGGCCAGTGGAGATTGGTAAAGAGACATTGGGGCTTTTTGTCTTGGATAAGCAGTTGGTTAAACCAGTTGACTTCGGTGATTCTTGTAAGGATTACTTAAGTTGTAATCTTTTACCTTTTGATTGTGGCAAGCAGCTTAATGTTTCTTGTAATAAGGCATGTACAGGCCAGAGTGCTGATTTGTGGCATATGAGATTGGGGCACATACCTTTTAGGAGGATAAAAATGTTACCCATTAATGTTGATTTCCCTGATGCTAGTGTGGATTTATCATATACTGTCTATCCTAAAGCAAAGCAACAAAGGTTACCATTTCCTTTGAGCAGCATTACTACTTGTGCTCCTTTTGAACTTGTGCATGTGGATACTTGGGGCCCTTACTACACAAAGACACACTTTGGACACAGGTTCTTTTTGACCATAGTAGATGATTTTACTAGGGCTACTTGGACACATCTAATGATCACAAAAGATGAAGCTCTTGGCCTAATTAAATCATTTGTTAGCATGGCTCACACCCAGTTTTCAGCTGTCATCAAAATCATGAGGACAGACAATGCCTTGGAGCTGAGTACTAGTAATGCAGCTCTAGAATTCTTTGTGTGCTCGGGGATAATTCACCAAACTAGTTGTGTCCAAACTCCACAACAAAATGGAGTTGTGGAGAGGAAGCATAAACATCTACTTGAGGTGTCTAGGGCTCTCTTGTTTCAATCTCACTTGCCTCTCAGATTCTGGGGTGAATGTGTGTTGACTGCTACCTATCTTATAAATAGAATGCCAACTACTCTACTCCACAATAAGACTCCCTTTGAATTACTCAATGGAAAATCTCCTACTTATGACCATTTAAGAGTTTTTGGGTGTTTGTTCTACATGACAACTTATAAGCAAGGGAGAGATAAATTTCAACCAAGAGCTATTCCTTGTGTCATCTTGGGGTATCCCTTTGGCAAGGAAGCCTACAAGGCCATGGATATCACTACACAGAAGTTTCATACCTCTAGGGATGTAATTTTTCATGAAACTATTTTTCCTTTCTCTACCGCACTTCAACAGTCTATGTTTACCATACAAAATACATGGGATTATCATGATTATCCTGACTTATCTTCCCTTCCATCCCCTGATCATCCTCAACCTGATCATCCTCATCCTCAACCTGCCCCTGAAATATAACCTGTCAAAAGATCCACTAGATTGCATAAACTTCCTTCCTGCTTGCATGATTATATGTGTACTGCCACAACAGAGTTATACTGTTTTTCAACTCTTACTAACCTTGACTTTGTACCATCATCTTTACCTATTCACTGCCTTTCTTCTTCCAGCCAAACTTTACTTGAGACCTAGGATTACACTGAACCCCAAACCTATGATCAGGCAATTCTACATCCTGGATGGCAGGAAGCAATGCAAAAAGAGCTTCATGCTCTCAAGGAGACTAATACTTGGGACATTGTATCCCTTCCAAAAGGCAAGAAACCCATAACTTGCAAATGGGTTTACAAAATTAAATGCAAGGCATATGGCTCTATTGAAAGACTCAAGGCCAGATTAGTTTTCAAGGGTTACACTCAAAAGAAAGGCATAGATTATACTGAGACCTTTTCTCCTGTTGTTAAACTAACCACTATAAGAGCACTCATGACTGTTGCAGTCAAGAAAGGCTGGCAATTACATCAATTAGATATAAATAATGCCTTCTTGCATTGTGATTTGCATGAAGAAATCTACATGAGGCTACCACCTGGTGTTCAATCAGAGGTCCCTAATGCTGCGTGCAGGTTGAGAAAATCTCTTTATGGGCTTAAACAAGCCTCTAGGCAGTGGTATGCCAAACTTAATGAAGTGCTTTTCAGCAGAGGATACACACATTCTGAAAATGATTACTCCCTTTTTTGCAAGAAAGACAATGACTCTGTTGTTTTCCTTGGCGTGTATGTCGATGATATTCTTTTGAGTGGGAATGATGAAGCTGAAATAGCCTCCTTAAAGAAGTTTCTTGATGACACTTTTAGAATTAAAGACCTGGGTCAAGTGCATTTTTTTCTTGGCATAGAGGTTCTGCAGTTTAATCACGGACTGCTACTTACTTAGAGAAAGTTCGCCAGAGAACTATTGGAGGAATTTCTCTATCGTGATAGTTCTGCAGTAATTTGTCGCCTGGACTACAGCATCAAATTGCTCCCTGACTAGGGAGAATTATTAGCAGATCCTGCTTTGTATCGCAGTCTAATTCGCAAGCTTAATTTTTTAACCAATACAAGACCCGACATAGCTTTTGCTGTGCAGCATCTCAGCCAATTTCTTCACGCCCCGAGGCAACCACATCTACATGCAGCATACCATGTTCTGAGATACCTCAAAAAGGAGCCTTCTTTGGGCATCTTCATCAACAACAGTCCTACTTTTGATTTGCTAGCTTATTGTGATGCTGATTGGGCATCTTGTGCACATAGCAGGAAGCCAGTCAGTGGCTTTGTCATTTTCCTTGG